>VJXU01003764.1:0-19000 GCA_008694245.1 Ganoderma sp. BRIUMSc | reverse complement strand
ACGTGTGTTCATGAGTACTGAAATGGCACCCACCGCCTTGTTGATCAATCCTTTGCAGACTTCAATTGAGTACTCTGCGGCATCGGGCCCATACACGGACCTCCCATACTCCTTCTCAGTCTGCGACCTATCCCGTGGTCCAAACCCTGTGTACAGGTGGATGCTGGACAGCATCAATGGCCGGGCCGCACGTTCTCGTCAACATGACGTACCTGTGCATATCAATCTTGTCTACCAACTCGTCTAACACGATTCCATCCCAATAGCTTATACCTGTCTCACCGCATCCCACCAAGATGACGCTCGAATCGACCAGGCGGATGGCGTGAGCCCATTGACGCGCTTTGGTCGCATACGCAGTGGCGGATTGCTGCCCGACTTGCCATTCTCCCCAAACCTCGTTTCCAAGGCCCCAGTACTTCACCTCGTATGCTTCATTGTGCCCTGTATGCTTCCGTCGTAGTTCCGCGTAGTATTTGGTCGCCTGTCAGCCATGCAGTAGCTCCCTACGCGCGGCAGTACTACTGACGTATCTCCCGTCCCGTTACAGTATTCAACCCAATGCAGAGCGTCTTCGAGCGTGCCGGTGCCCATGTTCAACACGATGTACGGCTCGGTCTTCGCAGCACGACACCACGTAATGAACCTTCACGACAGCAACATGGTCAGGCTCTGCGGCTACTAAGAGAGACCAACTCCACTCACTCGTCAGTCCCGAATTGATTGCTCTCCTCTCCGTGCCACGCAAGCTCGGGCCTCCTCTTCCGTTCCTCCTGCGGCCCGATCCCATCCTTCCAGTTGTATGAGCTTACGAAGTTTCCGCCTGGCCAGCGAACGAGCGGAACATGCAGCTCGTCCCGCAGGACTTTCAAGACGTCGACCCGGAAACCTTCTGGCGTTAGTAGTTCTGGTGGGGTGTCGGTGAAGTGCTCCTCGGGGCACAGAACATCAGCACTGTGGGGATTGGTGCGCCGCATTCCGTCGTTTTCCGCCGTTTTTCGCCGTCTCCGGCCGCCCGCGGGCCGCCCTCTCCCGTGCCCAAGGACCACCTATCTCCTACGCACAATACGTCTAACTCCGTCTCCTACCATCATTGTGTAACACAACGCATCGCATGACTAGCCTTTGCCGGGTGTCGCCAGGTCTGACCGAGCACAGAAATGTCTCAGTACACCGACGCGCGACTCACAGCACACGCGCACTTGTGTGGCGGGGAGGCATCGCCACGGCATGTGAGCGAACCCTCAATGCGCGGGAGATAGGCACTCCCGCGAGTGGCCGCGCACACCCCCCGCCGCGGAGGGAGTGCCATGCTTGCAGATGGAGGCGTAAGTCGCGTTGGGCAAACAGCCACCCACGGCGAATGGTCGCGGACGCACTCCGCCGCGCAGGGAGCGCCATGTTTGGAGAAGGAGGGCTAACACGTCTTCGAGGGACAGGCACCCACTTTCAGTTGATGTGCATGTGTTGGAGAGTGCGTCAAGCTTTAGATGTCATTAAAAAAGTAAGGCATTGGCAGGATTCGAACTACCTACAGAAATACAAGCGCCCATGAGCCACTCCACAGCTTACCGTTAGGCCAGGGTATCTTACTACATCAAGGCACCCAGACATTCATAGCATGTAGAACACGGTATTCCAAACCATTCTAATCTCGTTCTTTAGGAATACAATGTGTGGTTAGTGCATGCGACCCACAGTTAATGTGTAGTGTTTACCGTTGCGAAGACCATGCCCTTTTTCAAAGTTCCGTTTCGCTTCGCCAACGTTAGTCCTCCGGTTCAATGGCGCCGCCAGTACCACGTATGACTTTCACGTCTCTCCTGCACATCTCAACATATCGTAGGATACGAGAACCTCGTAACTCTTTCTTAATAAGCTGTCTTTTTGTCCCGCACTAAGCGCCTTCGTCCTCGTTCGACTGCTCTTCAATTTCCCCACCTTTCGCATCCTCTCAGCGCCAACATCCCTCCTGCTCTCACCACCTCACCTTTCGTATCACGCCCATCGTCGCCCGAAAAGCCTTACTGCAACAAACTTTCCGCCTGTTTTGACTATTACGTCCGCCGTTCGATTACCCCCCCTCCTCACCTTTGGCCGTCGCCTCGTCCGTCGGCCCCGCAACGTCGTCGCCTCAACATCTCCTTCCTTCCCGCTCCTGTGCCACGCTTGCGCACCGCCCCACGCCTTCACACATACCCGGTCGCCCCTCTGTCATCCCACATCTACACCATGGCCGTCTTCCTTATTCTTTTCGCTCGCATCGACTCCCTTCCGCCACCCACGCTCCACGTCCCTGCGGCATCGACATTCGTCCTTATTTGGCGCGATGATGCTGACGGGTGGATGCTTGAGATGCTTGGAATGGGATGGAACAGGGTGCGATCTTTTCCCACTATGCTCCTGGCCACATTCTCTTCCACTGGCCAAGCCGAGCAACTCATGGACGTCGACACCCTTGATCCCGCCGATCAGGACCCCATGGACACCCGGGACGATTAGGGTGTCGAAGCGGCGATTCGCATGGTAAGCTCCGTCTCCGCTCCTGCGTACTCGCACCTCTTGATGTCGGTGGAATGCGTCAAGTCATCGACGTCATCGATCAAGATCTCGCATACCACGCCATCCCTGGTCCAAAGTTTGTTCATCCAAGGTGCATATCAGCCAGACGACAGTGCTCACCCACATTCACGCTCACGAGTCTCCTCAGCAGCTTGTTAATAGCTGTAGCACTTGCCATGCCGCTTTACTCAGTATCGCTCCGTTTGCCACGAACACCACAACCACCCCACTTTCCTGCCATCTTGCAACCACCTTTTCCCACTGCTTTGTATGTCGTCCTTGCTATACTTGCTCTTCTTGAATTGTTGTCACCGTCCCCTCGCCATATCATCTCTGTTATCATACGACTCTTACGACCTCTATTGTGCGCGCGCACTCCATGTCCAGCTACACTGTGCTCTCCTCACTAGTAACTACCCTGTTTATCCTTGACGCCTGTCTCTGCTATGTTGCCTTGCACATCCATGTTTTGCTCTGCTGTCGTCCGTGCCATGCTTGTAAAGAACATTCCCTCTTGCATTATCATGTTCATTCGTATACATACCAACATGTAGCACTCATCTCCCCTTCGACTCCCGCTGAGCCGATTTCCAACACAGGAAGACTAATGTGCCTTCCTCGGCCTATCTGCGAATCATCCGGTCTACCATGCGTCTCCTTCAATTCCTCGATTGTCCGCCCTAAAAGTCAAGCTGCTGGTGCGGCTCGTGGCATGAGTCTGGAAGTTATCTTCGAGACGACATGTTCGTAGTCATTACGAGCCCCCATGGTACCAACGCAACTAAGGACGTGATGCTAGGTTTGCCACGCGAAGCCTGCGCGTTCCGGGGTGCACATACGGACATAAGTATATATATGAACTTATGCGGCAGATAATGTCACCGCCAGCGGCGCCAGGAAGTACTGACCTGGCGCGGAGGGGTGTCCGCCCTGCGCAGTAGAGTGTCCGCCCTGCGCAGTGGGGTGTCTGCTCGGGGCAGTGGGGTGACCGCTCGGGGCAGTGGAGTGACCGCTCGGCGCACTGGGGTGACCGCTCGGCGCAGTGGGGTGACCGCTCGGCACAGTGGTGTACCCAGCTCACGCAGAGTCCCATTCGCATGTCGCTACTCATGATTCACACTTTGGCATTGTGTTCAAATCACGTCGGGTAACCCGTGGGGACCATCGCCATCGTTCCTCCACATCTTCTCGTGCGACCTCCTGCGCGTCTGGTTCGGCATCATGGATGCGAATACCCTATATGTCCAGTACAAACGCCGAAACATTCACCACCAGCTATATATACTAGCGAACACTCTCAGGAAAGCTCGTCAATTTGCCGTCAATGTGTTACGCTTTCATAGCTTTACCTCCATGTTCTAGCACGAAGAGGAGCACCACAAAAGTTGCTGACGATAGCGCAACAGGCCGCCGCACAATGCTGCAATAGCAAGCGTTCGTCGAATCATGAGTAGTAGTCAGTGCCGTCTTGCTGGGCCTGCGGCCATCGCAACCGCCCGTCATGCAGTGTAGATACAGGTCTTCCGGCGAGCCCTCGAAGCCGCTGTGAGTTCTTCCTATACCAAGTCCGTGTGCAGGCTGTCCCGCCACTGTCATTTACAAAAGTACCCGGTGTCAGCAATGGCAGAGCTGTGGCGGCCCGTGGGCCCATGTGACGCCGGTGTCCACCCGCCTGGCGCTGACGTCCACCCATGCTGTGCGACAGTGTACCCACGCGGCGCGAGTCTGTACACACCTTACGCGTACCCTGAGTGTGCAAGCAGCTTACACGTTATAGGCGCACTGCGGCACTCGCACGGCCCAATCTTTACACGGGCGTTCCCTCATGCTGTACTCCCCCCCGTAGTCCATCTCACCCAAAATTAGCGCCTTCAAGTTCCTTCTCCACTAGACCACTCTCGCATTCTCAGCATCATGATTCCTTTGCCAGAATTGCTGTCTGGCCTCTCTAATTACCAGGATCTTTGTTCCAGGCTCAGCTATGAAACCCTGGCCCGCTATTACGACATCATCTTCCGATATATGCCTCGCATAGTGACCACCACCCCGCGCCGACAATCTCGCCTCCCTCAGCTAGGACCCGATGTCCGCGACGTGCTGGCAGTCAGTTTGACACTGTCTTATGATGACGTTGAGACATTGTGGGCCGCCACTGGCGACTTAATCCTCTCCGAATTCCATGAGAGGGAAATTCGTGGTCAAGACGTGCCCGTGGATGTACAGCTTTCCTCCACAGCTCCACCATACGGACTAGGTAAGTTTGATTCTCATGCTTGGTAGTCGTCCTCACGGCTTGCAGGTGTGGAGGTTATGATCGCACCCACGCGCTCTTGTACCAACGACAATTGCCCCCAGCAAGGTCAGCCTTTGGGTGGCGAGCGCAAGCAATTTATGGGATCATTGTTCACGCTCGGGCGCGGTGTCCTTCCCGTTCAAATCATTAACCTCTATTGCCGCGGTAGGCCCTTTCAGTTGTTTGACGATAGATTGCCAATTAACGCCTGAAACTTGTCAGGATGCCACACTACTTATCGACCGAATTACTCCATACGTAACGCTGAGTCGTTGTCGTCCGAGCGCCAATACTATGAAGGGGTCCCCAAGATACTAGAAGTGACCCAGCATTGCTACGTCGACGAAGAGTTGATCCTACTCTTCAGACATCAAATGGCCTTCTCACAGTACGTCGACTGTTCGCAGGACTATCGTCCCGACTGCTGATCACGATTCCAGTACGTCAGGGGACGGATGCGCTAGAATCTACAACCTATCCTTGCGCAGGATGGATGTCAATACGCCCAAGATGACGTCGGAACTCGTGTGGAACGCCTTCTACATCTACGCGCTCCTTCTCGATCACGCGGCCCGCGAGGTGTCCCTCAGGTTGCCGCACCACGGGGAGCAATCCGAACGAGTGGCCGCTGCGTTGCATGCGCGAAACCTTCGCATGGTTGGCGTCGGGCAGGCCGCGTGGGCGCATGCTTGCGACGACTGCGAGAGGCTGGAGCAAGTGGATGATGCCGAACGTGGCGGCATTCGATGGAGTGAGTGCTGGCAGCGATATCTTTCCATGTAAGGTGCTCACGAAGTATTAGCTCGCCTCTCCGCATGTGTCATGGACGGCGTCTGCATCGGTCACCCCCGATGCCTCATTTACCATTGCACGGAGAGCCTGCGGTCACCTCGTGACCGCTTTTGCCAGTCGCATCGGGCGTTCAATTCTGTATGCGCGATTGAGGGCTGTCAGCTCTCGTGTGCCGATGGCATGCGCACATGCAATACCCCTCGTCACCGCCAGGTTGAGGAAGCCCGTCGCGAGCGAGGTCGCGCCATGGCCGAACTCAAGCGTCGGCTACAAGCTAGGGATGTGGCCTCCAGCATCCGTGCGGTAGCCTCTTTAGACGAACCTTCCTCCCTGTTGGATGATCCTGATCTGGATGATCCTGCTCTAACGTCCAATGTAGCGCGAAAGGACAAAACGAGGCGTAAGGGCAAAATCAAGTCAAGGCTCACTCGTCGATGGACTCATAATGAGCAATTACTCGTCCGACCGTGCGGCGTGGTTGTGTCGCGGGCAACATTTTACGAGGCAGAATCGCTTCCAAACTGCAGGGTGGGTGGAACACATCCGATTTGTGGTCTGTGTTAATAGGTGTTTCAGCTCTTCCTCAACGCCACCTTCCCCACACACTTGCCACGCTCGCGTCCTTCTTTTCTGTTCTTCGACAACAACTGCAAGTTGCTCCCGCACCTCGTCAACGTCGATGATGACCACTTGCTCCATATGGGCTTCCCTGTCGACGTGTTCCACGCTAGGAAGCATCAGGAAACTGACGGATTTTGCCAAGATTACTGCAACCCCGCGGGGTTCCCTGAATTGATGGACGCTCAACGCAAGTGGGTTTTCAACTCGTCGGCATGCGAACAAGTCAACGCCTGGTTCGCCAAATTCTTGCCTGTCGTCCGGGAGATGTCGGAGGTCCATTTCAATTTCTTTCTCGACGAGATGATCGCGATCTACAACCACGTTAGGATTGGCGAATTGGCGTCGAAAGGTCGGCGCCCTCGAATGGTCCCACTTGAGGAGCTCACACCACTCGTTACCCAGTAGATCTCCGTGTATTATACATCAAGCATGACAGTGTGCTGGGCCCATCAGGGCGCCACTGGACGGCCTACAGATGCTACGACATTCTTACCCACACATGTTTAGTGCCGCAGCCCCTCGGCATCTGGGTGATCTACATCAACTAACGACGGCGAGTCACCCTGAACAAAGTGTCTGAACATCATCTCCCAGGTCCGCTGCTCGACACGGCTGGCCAGCGTCCCTGCCTTCTTCTGCCTCTTGAGCTTCACCTTCCATTCGCCAGCGTTAAGCGGGTATTCTTTTTGCTCGAGTATATTTGTTAACCGCCGTTGGAACCATCGCTCATCCGCAGCCGACCAGATGCCTGTGTAGCCTGCAGCTCGGGTCCAGGCCGAGTGCTTGGGCCACCACGACGCATCTTCCGTCTGGTCTCCGCGTCCTGTGAAAGACTCTCAGTAAATGACCAGTTTTCTGTCAGGGCGTAAAATATTATCACTTACCCGTGTATACTCGAACCACGCCGGCTATTATATCCAGCTCCGCCTTCGACAGCGCGTCATCATAAAACCCTCTTTGCTGCCCATCCAGCGTCACCGCTTGATAGTGATCAATCAGACCACTCGGACCATTGTGAAGGTCTTCAAGATGCGTCACGCAGAGGTCCGCTTCTGCATGCCGGCCAGTTACTTCCACCATGATTCGCCACACAATCCCGCCCTTCAGCCAAGCGGCTCTCGCGTGCGGACTCTGGCAGAGCTCCAATACACGCACACAGTAAGCGTCATAATCTTGTATTGTGGGTCGCTCTCCTTTCTTGCGCCAAGGAGCGCGCAGGCGCCGTAGGGCGAGGATCGGTTTCCTCAACACCGCCTGCGTGGGAGGGTTGGCCAACCACAGCCCCGTCCGAGCCGGAACGCCCGCCCACAACAGCATGTGAAGAGCCTCTGCAGAGGTCGTTGATTCGTTGACCCCGCGTATGAGCAGCATGGCACCCATCGGAGTCGTCAACAGTGTCCACGACGCGTCTTCTGAATCTCCCTTGAATCTCATCGACACCCACATCTGTGCGTTGTCCGGATCATCCATGCACTGCGGGCATCGCACGCGATCGATAGTCACATACGCGCGGGGATCGGGTTTGCTGGCGCAGAGGATATAGTTGGGGTGGCGCGCATCCAGGTCCCATGTCGATTCCAGAGCTCGAGATTGCCAGTCCCTCTCCATGACAGCGCTAGCCCATCCAGCCAATGCTCGTCTAGAGTGTTCTTCCGGCGGAAACCTTTCCCGAGTCTCCCCGAAGAGATGCCACATGTCTTGTGCCCACTTCGTGTAATCGATCTCTGGATAGGCTCTCGTGTCCGCAAGCTGAATTCCGTACCACGAGTTGAGGATGTAGTGGTCGGGATAGTCCATGTCTCTAATCTCGTGATTGTCCGAAGCGGGGTTAAGCAGATATTGTTGATCGTCCAGGTGCGCTACATCGGGGACTGTCGAAGCCATCCCGGCCCACGGTTGGTGCGGATTCGTAACGGGTGTTTCCCCCAGGGGCAATGTTTGTCCAACACTGGCAGCCCAGTTTTCCGGAAACCAGAGATCCCACTCGTCAAAAAATGAATTGTAGAGTCGCAGACTTGGCGGATGTATCATCCACAGACTCTTGTACGCCGCAGGGGGGATTGCGTGTCGGTATTCACCATCTGCCCATCGAGGATTCAAATCCGGGAATATAAGTTCCGGTTTGACCCAGAGATACACACGAGTCCGACGATAAGGCGGATCGCCTGTTTTCGCGTGTGCCTCCCGGGCGTGACGGCGCTCCATCTGAAGCAAGGACTCTCGCCGTTGCTGATCTCCGCGGTAACGATCCCGACGTGCGAAGAACTCTCTCCTTGACTCTCGTGGCAGTTGATACGGCCCGAACGGGGGAGTGCTCTCATCGAAAGCGCTGTAGTCCGGTAGCGAGCGGGTCGCGCCCTGGCGGCATAATATTACGAGTCGCGGTTGACCGCGGGGCAGGTTGCTGAGAGCCAAGGAAACATCGTTTGGGGAAGGGGGGGCGAACGATGTGAGGTATGGATGGTTTTCAAGACATTGTCGTCTCGCGGTTGGAGAACGCCACAGGAAAAAGACCGGTACGTTCGCTGCTCGAAGAACTGGGGCTATTGGAAGCCAAGGACAATCTGTGGGGTCAAATACCGTCCCGACGCGAAGGTTGATAGAGAAGTCGGTGATGACCGAGTCGTAAAGGGCGTCGATCCACGAAGGAGGAACGTTGGATTGTCGGAGGAATAGTATCCAATCAGGGACGACAGAAGCGGTCGCCGAATCGTACCGCAAGTTCGATACAGCGGGAACGTCACCGTGCTTCGCACCCGGAAATTGCCAAAGCGCGATTGCCAGGGAGCATCGCGCAGCCAGGATTTGGAACGCTCCGTGGGCACGCCTGATCGACATCTCGGCGGCCTCGGCAGACGTATGAAGGTTGCGGTAGCCGTGGTCCTGTGGCGGAATCCAGTGCTCTTGGTAACGGATCGCGTAGCGTGCGGACGTCCCCACAGAGCTCTGGTCGGATGAGGTCATCAGGAGCTCTGAGATGTGGATAAGCCCTTTCTCCAGAGCCATCCACGCGTTTCTGACATTGTCCGCCAACGCCCAGCCTCCCTCGTATCGTGTGGCCTTAATGTTGCATGGATCGGCTCCTATCCGGGAAAGGAGTGGATCCGCCAGAGGCAGCTTCCGAAGCAAGAATGACAATTCTGGATATTTGTCACGGCTCATTTGGGGCCGAAACAAGCTACCGAACGGGCGATTACCGAGGAACTCGCTATCGGTGGCGGTGGCTATGGGATGAATGATGGGGGGGCAATTCGTCACAGTAAAAAGTCGATTATTTTCGTCCGCAAAGCAGAACAGGTCTTTGCGCCTGAGGACGCGTTTCAGCCGTCATTCTGCGCCACCAGGAACTTCCTAGGCGTACCAGTTGTCAGACCTCATGACCAGTTGCGAGGCGCTCATCCAAACACAGTCGCTGCGGTGGCAATCAGCTACTTTCATCCCGCTCAATAGACATTGAATACTTTTTCTACCTTCGTATGGCAAAATGCAAAGGTTGACAACTGGAGAGGGGGCAAAACGCAATGATGAAAGCTTGCAGGACGGGTGGGCTAGCAGGGCCACAGGCTTTGACTAGCTGCTTATCAAGCAATCAGCCATCGTGGCACGCGTTCATCTGCCGAATGCTGCAGCACATCGTCCCTGCTTCGTGCCTACCGTTTTGGTCGATGGCATTTCCCGGTGACGTTGGACGTGTTAGGACATAACTCCAGGTACCAAAGGAACAGTGTGTAGGTAAGTTGACTATCAAATTCCCTGCGTCGCATTGTCCGGATATTCACGCCTGTGTACACGTACCGTGCAGCTAGGCGCCTTCAGTCCCCATAGCGAACGCTAACTGTTAGGGTATTCCATACGCGTGTTAAATATTGTACCAACGGGTTTAAGAGGCAATCTGTGAGTGCCGTTTGCGAGAGCGGTCACATTGATGTGAATCTACGCCTTGGCTAAAGTCGTATGGATCGGCCGACCACTTGTCGCATGCGTGTCGCCTTCCGTGTGACGCAAATGTGTTGCAAAGGTCACTGGAGGGCCCGAATACCGTGGTCGTGAGGTACAATAGCAGCAAAAGGCAGAGAGCAACATGCGCGTCTTCCTTTGTTCCGCGCAACCGCCTCTGTCGCCATATACTGCGTTCGCCTTCGGCCTCCCTACGCCTTGCATCTTCGAACAGTCGCAATGCCTGTGTTCAGCACCCTCCGCCTCATGACGTGCGTCTTCGATATCGACTAATAGCTTACAACAACGAGCCTCACCTACAGTTCCAGCCTGCCCCTCGACCTGCATCTCGAGATTGGTCATCGCCTCGATATGCTCTCACTCCTATCCTTGGGAGGGACGTGTCTTTATTTTCGCCATCTTGTGTTGGTGACGTTGACGAGGGAGCGCAAGTGGATCATCAAAAAGTACTGGGCGGAAGCCATTACCCTCCTGCCCATTCTGACGAGGTACAGAGCCGTCATCACTGGAGAGGCGGCTCTCGCGTTCCTCATGCGCGACCACGCCCTCCTCGGCCCGGAGCTTGAGATCTGCGTGTCCAATGTCTTCGGTGACGACCTGATACAGGAGATCGAGACATTCCCCTTCCTGCACCACGCTTGGAACGACGACGACTGGCCTCCGTTGGACAATCGACGCCCGACGGCATTCCTTTACAGAACCGACTCAGGGAAACTCATTCGATTCATTTGGTCGAATACCGACTCTGCCTTCACCTGCATGGTCGATTACCCCACGACGGCCCTGTTCAACTACATGGACGAGTTCTCGTTCGGGTGCGCGTACCCCAACCTCACCCTCAACCGTCGGGCGGTAGCGCCTAACTTCGCCTTCTTGCCTGATGACCAGGCCACGCGCGTCATCCACATCACGACTGAAGGGGACTTCCATCAGTCACCATGGTCAGCGTCGGTATCGATGCCACCCGTTCCGTTCGCATTGTACAATCGGTTGGCGGCGTGGAACGATCCGACCGCCGAGGACCTGATCAACACTGTGTGCTTGCGCAACAGGTATCAGTGCACTGGCCAATCGCGATTCTTCGGAGACGCGGGATCCCTCATCGACTATTTCGAGCCCGACATGGTGGACCACGCTGTCATGGCGCATCTCATCTATGCCCCATACGGTCCGACGGCTATCTGGCGGATGGAAGGCCCCCCTTGCGACTACTACTGCGTCGAGGGTGACCACCTGCTGCACGATTGTATGTCGTCCGTGTGCATGATGTCGAATCCGGTGTCGTACGGACCCTTTACAACCGCCCTCGTAGGACGCCCGAAGGTCGGAGAATCGCAGCACAGGTTCGTTTCCCAATGCTATCGCGTAAGCAAGCTGAACCAATATGAAATCGACGTACAGAAGGGTCTGGAATGCATCGATAGAGGACATCAGGCTGGAGGAGAGGAATGTGTTGTACAACACATAATATTCGTCACGTAACCCTCGATATCTCACGCAATCATCGCACCGTTTCAATAATGCTCACATTTGAGGATGCCCTGGCTCATTTTTGCAGAAGTTTCCTTAAGACAGCATATTCAGAACGGGTCAGTTTGGTCGATCAAAGGGCCTGCCTGCCTTTGGCAAGCGAGTCGAGTGTGACAAACGTAGCGGTTAGCCGGCTGCGACGCCCCCGCCTTCGGCTGCAAGAACGAAGGTAGTCAGCCCTAGTTCGCCGCACAGAGTCTCACGCCCTTCGGCAAATACAGGCACGTCCTTCGTGATCGGGACCCGACGTGGACCATGCCGGTTCGCCAAACTCGGGCGGAATAGACTGGTGTCTAGCACGAGTGGCCCCCCACGCGCCGAGCAGGAACGAACTGCTTGGCGGGGAGGGTATCCATCTACGGGGAAGGATGGATCATGCCCCACGCTCGGATGGAATAGCCGTTTGCATCGCTTGACTCCCCACGCACCCAGAATCTACGAACAGCCTGGCCAGGTGGCAATCCATCTACGGCGAGGCATGCCCCACTCACACCTACTTCACGCGTAGCCTACTGTAGTCTCGGGAGTGTGCACGCCATCTATTCTGAAGTTTACGCATTAACATGAAAAATCCTTGAACACCCCCCGATGGCCAGTCGTCTGATCTACTGCTTTCGGCGCCACTTGCGCATGAACTTCCCCCATTCGCCGTCGACGGAGCGACCATACTCTATCCATCGTGCTTGTTCTCCTGGAAGTTGACCTGCAGCGAGCCACGCGCAATGCTGATCCCTGTACGTCGACTTCTTGTACTCGGTCTGAAAAACTTCCTTGAACGCGACGTCAGTGCTCATTGCTGGGTAGCCGTCTTCCAACTTGTGGATACGGTCGAAGCCGTATGCCATGTCGCATGCGTATTTCAAAGGCCACGCGCGCTGTCCACGAGGAGCCTTTGATAGATCGGGGGACGACACGCGCTGGCACGGGCGCGCGCTGGCCAAAGAAGGGCCAGCTTGAACGACCTGGGGCGGCGGAGCGAGAAGCGCGGGAATGGGGGGCGTGGTGACGTTGATGGCGGAGAACGTGTCCAGAGGTTCGGGTGATGGCGGAATGGAGAGGACCGGCGTGCCCCAGTCCTCCGAGGAAAACCCAGCTTGCCAGGCGGAACTGCGAGAGCCAGGCGGAGTGGTGGCAGGGGAAAGGGCACGGCGAACGCGAGAGTCTGGGGTCATGGGATAGTCTCTGAAAGGGGGCCTAAAGACATCGTCACAGCGGACATGGTCAATGGGTATGATGGACGTACTGTGGGCGGCGTGGAGTTTCGGGGCCGAACGACGGGTCTTCCATGGCAGTGCGCTTGTTCTGGGTCCCGGGCATTCCCACTCCGAAGGTAACCCCACGCGTGCGATAGCAAAGGTCGTCGTCGTTCAACTTGCTGACGTTACGTGGCGCGCTTCCCGCCTGACCGGTATACCAGACTCGCTTCTTCGAGTCATAGTACTGGAACTCCTCGACGTCGCACTGATACCTCTTGACCAGCAGAGGTACGTCCTTCGGGTGGAAGGCCCTCGGGTTTTCGACCTCGACCGCTAGGACATCGGGGTCTCCTCCTTGCTGTAAATGAAATCGGCATCCAGTCGCCGGCTTACTGATGGGCTACGCACCGTGGTCCACCACCTCAAAGAAACCGTCTCCATGTGCGACCTCGCCTGTGCCTCCCTTTCTAGGTTCGCCAGCCGTTCGGCGCGCATTATCTTCTCCGCGTCAATTTCGGAAACACGCCCGACGTAGGCTGGGCTGACGGGGGTCGAGTACGATCCTCGCTTGGGTGGGGCGCGTGCCGGTGGCGTATCTACGATCTCGCACTCGTCGCTGCTCTCCTCGTCGACCTCCGACGCGAGAGAGAGACTCTTAACCCCCTTGCGGTGACCTCGGCCTGGGTGGGGAGTGGCGGCGACTAAGACCATAAACAAAGTCAAGGATGAGCAAAATTATCGGAGGCTCGTTTCGTACCTTTGGAGTTGGATTTGGTTTCCACACCCTTGCGATGCTCCACGACGGCGCACGAGACGGGGGTCGCAAGTTGCGGTTGGATATGCTTGCAGCATCGAGAACAGACTCCGAACGAACAGTCCAAGTTGACCATGGCCTGTTTCGCCGCAGCCTTGCACAGTGCTCCCGAGCAGTGTTCCTTACCGCGCGCCGACTTACCACGACCGAGGTCCTTGCGCCACTTGAAATATTTGCAAGTGTCGGGGAGGGGTTGTCTATTATTGAGGCACTGGCGCAGTGTATCTGAGTCAATGCGAATGGGAGATGGCACTGCACAACGCGTCGTACCTTCTCGTAATACAAGCCCTCGTTCCCCTCGTCGGACTTCCCCTTGCACATGATCGGAGCCCCGATGTAATACGCACATTTCGGGCACTTCTTGAGATGAGAGAGAACAGCGTCCGAGGAAGATGCACGGCGGCGAGGCATGGGGCAGAGCGCGTCTGGGATAGGATGGACGCCCGGGGTTGCGGAGGCAGGGGTCGCAGGGAAGGCAGACGAGGCAGTCACAGATAAGCAGTTCATGATCGCGGGGCGGTGGAGATTATATAACCACGTCCCGACCAAAAAAACTTTACCCGCCGCAAGCCGACACAGGCCCCGTAAGTACCTCCCAAACCATCTGTGCTCCGTGCGGCCAGTGCATTTTTGCACGCAATTTTGCTCAGAAAATGGGCTCAAATTTGTAGGTATGAAGTATATATGATACATAACTTGACGGCCTCGTGTATGTGAGTCTCCCGGAAGTAGAACAACTGAGTTTATGTCTAGCGTGTGCGAGGTAGGCTACTGATAGTGAACAAAAACGCCGCTCTGTCTTCATCCTGCCACTCCCCGGAAAGGCTTTCCGACAGACTAAGATCGGACTCGAGCGCCACGAAAGCGTCCAGCTCGCCCTGCGGTAAATCCCAAGGCAACAAAGTGCATACGCGGAGTAGGACTAGGTCCGAAAACGCATCAAATTCATCCGGCTGCTCTTCGAGGACGTAGTCAGCACCAGCCTCAATGTTGGCGCTGCAATCGGCGAGAATTCGACGCAGCCCAGGAATGCGGTCGACCTCCATCAAAGCCAGCGCCTTGCTCATGTTTGGAGGGAGACCTGTAGGCCGAGTGTCTAGTCAGCGCATGTATTGGCATCTCAGTATGTCGCCAATGGCCACTCACAGACACTGGTCCGTGCGGACGTCAGCCTGCCGCCGTCTATGGACTCAAGAACAGCTAGCAACAACTGTCGGTAGTGATTCCGTTGCTTCTCTCGGTCAATGTGAAGGTTGAAGTCGAGCTCGACAAGAAGGATGCGGAGAGTTTGGAAGTAATGTTCGATGTCACTCGCGCAGCAAACGTGACTGGAAACTCCTGTGCACAGTGAGCAATGCTACTCGCCCATTCCCGGCTAAGATGCGCCAAAGACTAACCTTGACAAGCGGCATACAGCATCCTCGGGATGTGATCTACGAAACGCATGCGGGTGTTGTAGATCACCTGCCAACGCGCGCGAAAGGATGACGCGGTGTACGCCATCCATGCGTACGCAAGTTCACTGGGCGGTTCGTACGCACGGGCGCCGAGCAGTCCGTCAGCAAGTGTCGCGATGACGATGTAAGGATTCTGGTTTCCGATCTGCAAGATCTAAATCAAGAACATAAGTTACACTCATGTAAGGTAAGGAGAGAGCGTAATTGCCACCGTTTGCGCTCCCCCTGTGATCATATGAGCCTTTTTCAAGATGCGATCGACCTCTGCCTCGAGACGAGGCTGAAACGTGCCGCACCACCACCCCAAGTGACACAGTCCTTTGTAAGCTGGCCCTTCCTCCAAAGACATGGCGAAAGCTCGTCGAGCGGCGGAGGTGTGTCCTGCTGCGTGATAGGCTACCACGAATTCCCGGCAGTAATTGCGTTCACCTTGCTGAAGGCCGGTGTCCTCGAAAGTGGCAATTGAAGTCCAAGGAGGTGGGCCCCGAACGTCGATTGCGAGTTGCACCTCCTGCCACTTTGGCCAAGACCAAGGGGAAGGATTTTCAACGGGATCTCCATCGGCGGAGGAAAGTTCGAGAAAGGCAAGCAGAAAGTCTAGGCGGACGTAGCACATTGTGGGCAGCTGGGAGGAGCAACCGGTCAGCAGCCGCTGAGACTTATCGTTATATAATATCGTCGTACGGTGTATAAGCAGACAAGGAAGGCAAGGAGAGCATTCGAGCCGGCATTGCACCGGTGTGAGGTTAGAGTTCATTCGAGCCTGGTACGTGAAATGAAAGTGCGAGATGAATTGTCTGACCCATGGTCTGGTACGTGAAATGAAAGTGCGAGATGAATTGTCTGACCCATGGTACATGCTCGCATGCGTTGGGGATGCAGATGGCGAACACCAAGGCCATCCAGCGAACGACACAAAGGGATCATGCGACGCCTGCTGACACGTGGGATGTGACTTGTGGGTCAAGCGCCTCGATTTTGGACACCCGCACCCCAAGTGCGCAACCCACTCTCGCGAGTGCCTACCCCGCTACGCAGAGTGATCAATCCAGCCGAGCCATGGACTACGCCTCACACCGAGGATGTCCCGTCACGTGTTTCCAAAGGGACGCGTATGCCGCCCGGAATGACGAATAGATAGCAAGTGAAGCTTGAAGCTCCGACCCAAGTGTTGGTGTTGTGCAGCTCGATGCGGCTGCGAATTGATTGCGCTATAGTACTCCACAACGCCAGTGCAAACATATTCTAGTTCTTGATGTCCCTGAGACGAGGCACCGGGAGAAGCAAATCCAGCTTCCTCAGCTTGAACTCCACGGTCACTCGGCCGTTATCGTCGTCGACGACCTTCTCACACTGGATCACAACTCTGACCACGTCCCCAGCCACCAACTCGTTAATACCGCACGCACGCCCCTCGTCGTCCGGGTCCAAGCACCCAGTGCAATCGTAAACGTTGAGCAGCCTGGCTTCTTCATCGTGTCCCCCCCGGAATGCTTCGATATGACGCGAGGCTTCCTTGTCTGTGATAAGATGAGCTGCGGATCATGACGGGGGCGATGACGTCAGTACGTACGGCGCGGTTCCGCCCAGTCGAGGAGGCGCTGTAGGGCCTCCTGGTCGGCCTCTCGAAACAGCTCGACAACGACACTGAAGGACGGGAGCATGATGCGTGCAAACTGGAGGTGGACGAAGTGGAGCGTTCCGATGGCGACAACGACCACCGCTTCGCCATCGACAGTCGTGAGACAGGGTTGGCCATACCACCCAGCATCCTGGGGCAAGTTGGTAAGCTTGTAACCCGTATTGCCCACAGGCGCGTTGAGAAGGTCGTGGACCTTGCTGTTCCCGAGAATGAACATGTGAGGGTTGCAGACATGACTTGAACACTACGCACCTGGTCTGGGAAATGAAGTGCTCGTGCAGCCCGAGCAGAGCGACATCTCCAGTCCCACCTCCGTCGACCTGTCCCACGGGACCCTTGGCGCTCACAGAAGCCACAGTGATGCTACTCTGTTTCGCCGCCTCCTCTTCATCGCTATCGTACACGTAAACAATGTCGACGTCGCGTTTTGGCACAGGCTGTGACGGCGCATTGACGGTGCCTGCTTCCTGGTCGTTGTCGCCAGCGCCAGTCTTAAGATCCATCGTCTTTGCCTCACTCCCGGGTTCGACCTTGATGTTCGCAGACGTGGTAGCGACGGTGGTGCCATCTTCCTCCCCGTCGTCGTCGCTGCTGTCGATGGAGATGCAGCCAAGACTAGGCTTGTCAGCTGCGTTGCCGGCCCGCGGGACTTCGACCGCGCCTTGCAGGAGAAGCCTGTCAGCCATCTGGGCTCTCTTCATGGCGGGTGGGGGGGAAGGGGTGCAGTCGGGAACGTTGCGTTTGAGAGACATCGTGCCGGAGAGAGAGGGGAGTGTGTTTGGGCGAGAAGGGGCGTCAGAGTAAGGATGGACTGGCTTACTTACAGTCACGACTGATATGACCAGTGCCAATTGGATCGGCACTGCCAAGGAACGATCGACAGCCCCCACGCAGACATGCGTATTCTATCGGCGCCACATGTAGTGGCGGTCCTATGCTGCGAGTGACTTGCCGAGGAAAGATAGAACAGCGAGAACAACCCTTGTTTGTCACAGGGAGTTTGCAAAATTGGACGCCACATGCGAGAAAACCCTAAAAGCGAATATATGCGATGCCTGGAAACCGTCTGACTAAATGCAGAAAATCAATTATTATTCTGAGGAAGTCCGCGAGGACTACGCACTCTGTGAGACGCGTTTATCATCCCCGCTGTTGGTCCCCACACCCACGTCGCGTCCTCCCTCCTGCCACGCATTCAACTTGCGAACATACTTCCTACGCTCAAACGCTAAGATGCCTCGTGCCACGAACACAACCCATCCCCGAGTTCCCTTGCCTTCTACCACGACGTTCATGTGAGGCCACACGTCTGCGTCCCGGTGGGTCATATGACTGACGAAATGGTCCAACAGGAAGCACATCAACAAATCGGTTGCTCAGGTTCGTGACCAGCTTGCGCTTCTCTGCATGGTTTACACCGTTACACCTTCAGTCCCTACTCGAAGCCTGGACGGGCAAGCCTTTGGAATGCTCTCATACGGTAGCAGAGATGCGCGAGCGGCTGATAGACGAGAACACGACCATCGGCTGGGCCCAAATAGCTCGCTGGCTTAAGAGCCAAGTCCATGATCCCTCCGTCACGCCGCCAATAGGTGTACAGCCGCACGAGTGGGCCTTCGACCGCCAGTTCTATATGCACATGCGAGTGGAGAAGATCAAGGTGGATCCTATCAAAGTACGTCCTTCACTCCGCCACTACCCCGTGGATCAGCTTTCACATATCTGCTCACTGACGCACCCAGAACTCGAATACCTTCGGTTTGAAGCCATACATGGAAGCCCCGGCTGCTGAAGACCGCGCACCCCGCCCAACCAGCCGATCCTCCACGCCGAGCGAGCTCACGGACCTCATTGACGCAGCGCCGAACGTAAGTCCACAAATCCAGTCGCCCGCCCATTCGGCCGACATTCCCGAAGGAGAGGAAGAGCATCCAGGACAAGGCGATACGATGCATTCTGCGACTGGCGGGGCGGTCCCGCGTGAGACAGAGACAGCTGCGCCCCCGTCAGCCCAAGTCGCGCCAACCCTGGACGCCACCGCACTCGACGCCAACGAACGAGCCCCCCATTGCGGCACAGCCTCAACTTCCAACCAGGCGTGCAACGACGGCACCATGACGCACGCTGATCGTCGCG
>VJXU01003762.1:0-10079 GCA_008694245.1 Ganoderma sp. BRIUMSc | reverse complement strand
ATGCATACATTCATTTTATGCAAACATCCTCTCGAACCTCGACCGAGTTTGCAGCTTGCGAAATGAAGATCTGGTTTGACGATCAAAATGGGCAGGGTACACAACAGGCTCACCACCGCGGTGTCAGCACAACGGGAAGTGCAGGCCGCGCGGCGACGAAGTGGTCCGTCAGAAAGCCCGGCTCGTACTCCCTCGGGTCCCATCCGTCCTCCAACCGGAACTGGAAGCGCTGCATCAGGGCACACACGACCGTCTTCATCTCCTGCATCGCGAAGCCCTTCCCGACGCAGTTCATCGGCCCGTGCGCGAAGCTTAGGAACGCGGTCTCGTTGTGTGTGAACTCGAAGTTGTCGCGGTCGCCCAGAGTCGACGACTCAGAGTCAGACGAGGGAAAGGGAGTCTTGCTGTCCAGGGCGAGGTGTCCTGACGCAATGAGCCAGCGCTCGGGCCAGAACTCGGCGGGGAAGGAGAAGTTCCGCGGGTCGCGCTGGATGACCCATGGGGAGAAGTAGACGAGCGAGCCCGGCGGGAGAACGCTGTGGACAACAAGGTTAAATGTAGGACTGGGAACTGAAAGAACAAGCTGATGGAGGCGGGTCACGCTGCACGCACATAGATCCTGCATTAAAAGCCTTTCCTCTGTGAGGTACTTGACCGCCGCTTGCAGTCGGCACAGGCGGGAAGAGTCGTAGTGCTTCTTGGCTTGATGAGAACAACGCGTGGAGGACCAGAGTCAGTATCACTTGGGCTTAGGAACTCCGAGTCGGGACCCTACATTACTGCGTGCAGGTAAGGCATGTCTCGGTAAAATTCGGAGGTATATGCGTCTTCGCCTGGTGGATAGTATTGGTCTACTTCCTTTTGAAGGGTGTCATACGTCCTGGGATTGGTGAGAAGGCAGAAGAAGAGGCTCGTGAGAGCGCTTGCAACCGTGTCTGATCCGGCAATGACGGCGAGTATGCCGTCGTTGACAAGGTCTCGCCGAGGTGGGGATGTTCCATTAGGTTGATCCTCGTGGTTCTGAATGTGTGGAGTCAGCGGGAGTGACCTCAGGCTTGAATGGACAAGAGACATTTATACCAGGAAGTGAAAGAGGTCTTGCGTCTTTGAGCCTTGGGATACCCGCTGTGCCGCGCAGGCTTCTCCGTATTTGATCAGGGAGTTGAGTGGTGCTACGGCGGCGGGTATAAGGCCAATCCATACTCCGATGTGGGGAACGTGGCCAAGGAATGATCCAACGCTACGCAAAAAATTGACATTCATTTGAAAGCCGGAATGGGCCATCTTACTCACGTCATGCCACCATCCAGGATTCTTCGGAAATTATTCGTGTCCCCGTTTTGCAGTTGGTTGGAGCCGCCCCCGAACCCAGAACATCAGCACTGTGGGGTTGAGTGCGCCGGCCGCCGTCGGTTTCCGCCGTTTTCCGCCGTCCTCGGCCGTCCGCGGCCCGCCCTTTCCGTATATCTAATGCCGCTCCAATATCACCTTCCCTTCGTATATCTAACGCCAGCCCAATGTAACACGCTCCACCCTCTAATTCCAATACTCTACGCTCACCGTCACGGTCGAGAAGGCCGTGCGATGCCTTCATTGTTAACGCCAACACGTCTCGGTGAGACAGGTAACCACCGCAGCTGTACACGCCCTTGGCTCGTTAGGAAGTCCCATGCACTGCGAGTGAACGCGCCCTCGACGGGCAGTCAGCACGGTGAGTGCGCAGACACCCAAAGCGAGTGCGCCCCCACTCGATGGGGTGGGTAGGGTACACCAAGCGCGCAGGCTAACAACCCACTCCTCGCGGGGGGCAACGCACCTCGTCAGCAGGAACACATACTGTCATAGGTAGGTTTACGCCCCCCCCCGCGACGCGTGGGCGCGCACTCATTGGGCGGGGCGAAACACCTACCGTGAGTGCTCGTGCACTCCGCCCCCTCCGAAGGACGCGCCACGCCTTGCGCGTGAGTGATAACCCGCCACGAAGACCCAGACACCCACAGCGAGTGCGCTCCCACTCCATGCGATGGGCAGGGTACTCCATGCGCGCCGGCTGACAAGCCACTCCTCGCGGGGGCCAATGCACCTCGTCAGCAGGAACACATACTGTCATAGGTAGGTTTACGCCCCCTCGACGCGTGGGCGCGCACTCAGAGGGCGGGGCGAAACACCTGCCGTGAGTGAAGCTCAGCATGTGGGCATGGCTTTCAGGAGCTGCCCTCCGTGGAACGTATGTCCTCGGTATCGTTACCAAAAAAAAAGGCCAACATCTGTCTCGAACCCGCGGGCTAAATAAGCGCCCAAATGCAACGCGCCATTTACCACAAGTCCACAAGGCCTTGAGTAAGGGGCAGGAATAATACATGTTGTTTGTGTTGAGGCTTGCGCACCAAAAAACAAGAAGGTTTCACCTACTTATACGAGGACAGGAAACGATGTTGGTTAGTAGATGGAGGTGTCACTGCAGCTTTGTGGGTTTTGCGCATCCTATCCGCAAACGGTTTCTATCCTTCCATTTGGGCTGTTCCAAGCGGATGCTGACAGCATCAACACCGCGGCACTGTGCGGCGACCCACGCGTTGAACGGCCTCGTCGTCGTCTTACCACTGGTAAGCACATTTGTCCTCGTCCACTCCCTCCTCCAGTCCTTCACCTTCCCTTGTCCGTCCTCCCATCGCGCCGACCACGTTTGCGCCTTAACCTTGCCGTCCTCTCCGCTCCTTGTCTGCGCTTGTATACTCTTCATCACTCGCACTCGCAATCTCTACTTCCTCTTCACCCCTCCCCTCCACGTTATGGCCAGCCACCTCTTCGTCATCGCGGACTCCACTGAGTTGCATCAAGATACGCAACACCGAGTTCACGTCGCTCGCACTGGATGGATGGGCGTTGTCTTCGACAACGAGGCGCAAGGATGGGTTCGTGAGGTCTTTGGCACGCGATGGGTCCGCATATGTTCTATCGCGACTGTCCTCCTAGCCCCCTTCTCTGCGAGTCTACATCACGACGACGCCATGGACATCGACGAGCCCGTCGGCGTGGATGAGGACCTGATGGACACTCGGGATGATTAGATGTTTGCAGCGATGGTAAGTACCCTCCTCGCTTGAGCATTTTCGCATCCTTTCCTGAGAGGCATTCTCCGCCAGCTCGTCGCCGTTGTTGTACCGTATGGAGTGGTCCATGGCTACAGCGATTGGCAACCATTAGTGAGTATGCAAAGGACGATGTGTTTTGCGCGCATTCATGCTTACGCCTGTCGGTGTCTAGCCGCCATAGCAATGCTCAATACGTTTTCTTTCCTTCTCTCTCTCCCTCTCTCCCTGTCTTGCCCCATTTCGTGCTGACTTCGTCTCCGCTCTCGGTCTGCTATCTTGCTGTCGCATATTCACAAATTCGTACCTGTTCGCACACCCCGCTCATCCCCGCTCTTGGTCTGCTATCTTGCTCTGTTATCTTCAGTAATTGTTCCCCCCCTCCGTCCTGATTACGTGCTGTCTGCGTTGCTGTATATGTCATCCGCGTGCTCGCTCTGCTATCTTGCTCTCATAAATCCACTAGCTTGTACCTACTCACACACCCTCCAGATGTAAAATGTCAGTCTGTTGTCCTGCATATCATATGTTGTTACGTACTGTCCAGCTGTGAAGTATGTGATCTTGATTCGTATTCATACTAACTCGACTGCCTCGTTTGTTACTACCACCCAGCCCGAAACGCATATGTGCTGCACAAGGATGACTTACCGCGCCGCTGTCCCTTTCGGCCTAGTTCAAGCGTCCCTATACCCAAGTCCATCCCCAGGGAGCAAGGCTGCTGAGCGGCTTGGAAGGCGTTTTATCTTTACACCAAGTCGATCCACCATGATAGCGTACCGCCTACCTATCCAGTGCGCAAATTCCCTTCGACGCAAGCGCCCCCCCCCCTTCACGCGAATGTACACATTCTGCGCCATTGTGTAATGGTGTACCCAATCTGTTTGAGTGTAGGCTCATTCCGAGCCCTGGCGTGCCAATTCCCGTTGCATGTATACATATTCGAGTGTCTACCCGTTCCGCACGAGCATGCACCCATTACGCGCGAATGCGCATACGCTCTGCGCAAGTACAGTATACTGGGTAACGCGCACGCAGGGAAAAAACCCAAGTACAGACTTACCGCACACTCAAATGCTAACTTACGGTTAGTACATGTCATGACGTCTTGTATTTTCAGGTGCAATCGAATTTGCATGCGATGTGTATGATTTTGTTTGAGATGGCTCAAATGTGATGTAGAGCTTAAATCCCGCCGTCAAGGGCGTGGCAGCGTTGCGCGTCCTTGACGACCATCGTGCTTCTACAGCATCCCCTCTCTCCAACAATTTGCCGTCATTTGCTTTGTCCCAGGCGAGACCATCGTCATAGTATACCTTCACGTCATAGTATACCTTCATTCCTCGCGGTTCTCCTTGGTACGCCCGTCAATTCCATCCTCGTTTATCTGATGCTCGAGATCCTCATCTCTCTTCTGTCCTGCTACCACCCGCAGCCGGACGTGTTTGTGCAGCACAAGCGTATTACACGTAGCCGGGGGCCGTTTTGTCCTCATGCTGGGCATATTCCTAAGTAAGACTCTGCCCGGCAAGTCCAGTTGCTGATAGGCAGGAAGTAGCTTGGCAATGCATAGATGACGTACTTGCGTTGACCTGCTAGCATCCCACCCAAAGTGGCATCATCAAATTAATGTTTTCCCGTTATACATACGCATCCGGCATGAAGGTGTAAATTTGTAGTGAGAGGGTACTCCTGCCCCGCTCGCAGGTACCTTATTTCCACCAGGGGCAGGCTCGAAATCGCGCTGGACCACACATCCTTGCCGTGCGATGGTGCATCTGCCCCACGCGCGGCTATGCACTCCTGCAGCGAGTGGGCGCGTGTGCTCCGCGCTGGAGTCTACACTCTTCCCGCCGAGAGGGGGCATACAGTCCGCGCGAGGGGGCATACACTCCGCGCGAGGGGGCATACACTCCGCGCGAGGGGGCATACACTCCGCGCGAGGGGGCATACAGTCCGCGTGAGGGGGCATACACTCCGCGCGACGGGGCATACACTCCGCGCGAGGTGTCATGCACTCCGCGACAGTGCGCAACCATCACAAAATGGGTTCCGGCGCCACCCGTACTTCCGACGTCACCGCAGCCTTCATCAACTCATCCCAACATCATTGCCTGTACCCTACTGAAATTTAAGGACTACGGGGATGACAAGCTGGGTGTCCCAGCCATTATTTTCCAGCAGTCAGGCAAGAGTGTCCATTGACCGGCGGGAAGTGCGGTCTCGCCAAGGACGAGTTGACATCCGCCCAGGCGCAATGGAGGACCTTCACGGCGACTGCCGACCCAACCAGTGCGATTTCATACTCAGCCACCACAAGAGTGTAGCAACTCAGGACGCGTGGTTAGACAGCCTGCACAAGTCCGACGCATGTTGCCGAAGTGTATTCGTTAATAGACAGACTTACGCTACCGGCTGCCGGTCGCTCGCTGTACTCTCTCCCTTCCCGCACGTCATCGGCTTCGTCGTATATTAGAACGCCCACCACGCCTCGCCATCATGATTCCTTTGCCAGAAATCATGTCGTCCCTCTCGAAGTGCCAAGAACTTTGCACCAGGATGAGCTACGACACGCTGGCCAGCTATCACGACATTATCTTTCGATATATGCCTCGAATAATCACAACCGCACCTCGACGACAAACTCGCCTGCCTGAGCTGGGTGTCGACGTCCGCGACGTGTTGGCGGTGAACTTGGCGTTGTCTTATGATGAAGTCGAGACATTATGGTCTGCCACTGGGCACCTGTTCGTCTCGGAATACTATGGTAGGGAGATGCGTGGTCAAGACGTGCCCGTGGATGTACGCCTTGCCGCCACTGCTCCGCCATTCGGACTAGGTCAGTTTTTTCATCATGCTACGCACCCGTGCTCATGGTTGTTAGGAGTGGAGATTATGATGGCACCCACGCGATGCTGTGTCAACGATAGTTGCCCTCAGCAAGGACAGCCTTTGGGTGGTAATCGCAAGGCATTCATGGGGACTTTGTTCACGATCGGACGTGGTGTCCTTCCAGTTCAAATTATTACCCTCTATTGCCGAGGTATACCTTCACACAGGTTTTAACTTGGATTGATCCTCAATGTCTTAATGTTGTCAGGATGTCACACTGCTTACCGACCGAACTACTCCATATGCAACGCCGACGCATTGTCCTCCGAGCGCGATTACTATGAAGGAGTCCCCAAGTTCCTCGAAGTGTCCCAGCATTGCTATGTGGACGAAGAGTTGGTTCTACTCTTCAGGCATCAAATGGCCTTCTCACAGTACGTTGGCCATTTGAAGCAATTGCCGCCCATGTGCTGAGGACCATCACAGTGCGTCAGGGGATGGATGTGCTAGAATTTACAACCTGTCGTTGCGGCGGACGGAAGTCGATGCGCCCAGGATGACGTCGGAACTCGTTTGGAACGCATTCTACATTTACGCGCTCCTTCTCGATCACACGCGCCGCGCGGTGTCCCTGAAGCTTCCGCACCACGGGGAGCAAATTGAACGAGTGGCCGCGGCGTTGCACGCGCGAAACCTGCGAATGGTCGGCGTCGGGCAGGCAGCGTGGGCGCATGCCTGCGACGACTGCGAGAAGCTTGTGCCGAGTGAAGATGCGCATGCTGTCGGCGCTAGATGGAGTGAGTGCAGAGAGCGAAAACGTTACTAGCAACGTGCTGACGGAATCTTAGCGCGCCTGTCCGCCTGTGTCATGGACGGCGTTTGCATAGGCCACCCCCGATGCCACATTTATCATTGCACCGAGACCCTGCCGTCACCTCGTGACCGCTTTTGCCACTCCCATCGGGAGTTCAGTTCCATATGCGCCGTTGAGGGTTGCGAGCTATCCTGTGCTGACGGCATGCGCACATGCGCTACCCCACGTCATCGCAAGGTCGAGGAAGCCCGTCGCGAACGAGGTCGCGCCATGGCCGAGCTGAAACGTCGGTTACAGGCTAGGGATGTAGCCTCGAGCATCCGAGCGGTAGCATCTGTAGAGGACTCATCCTCCCTGCTAGATGATCCTGATCTGGATGATCCTGCTCTGACGTCCAATGTGGGACGAAAGCAAAAAAAAGGGCAGAAGGGCCAAATCAAGTCTAAGCTCACTCGTAGATGGACCCATAACGAGCAATTGCTCGTTCGGCCATGCGGCGTCGTCGTGTCGCGGGCAACGTTCTACGAGGCTGAGTCTCTTCCAAACTGCAGGGTGCGTCGAATGAATACGCATTCTGGGCTGGTGTTAATTGAATTTTCAGCTATTTCTCAACGCGACCTTCCCCAGTCACTTCCCTCGCTCACGCCCTTCGTTTCTGTTCTTCGACAACAACTGCAAATTGCTCCCACACCTCGTCAACGTTGAGGACGACCACTTGCTCCATATGGGCTTCCCTGTCGACGTCTTCCACGCTAGGAAGCACCGGGAATCTGACGGATTTTGCCAAGATTACTGCAATCCGGCTGGCTTCCCTGAATTGATGGACGCAGAACGGAAGTGGGTCTTCAACTCGTCGGCATGTGAACAAGTCAACGCCTGGTTCGCCAAATTCTTGCCAG
Source organism: Ganoderma sp. BRIUMSc (assembly GCA_008694245.1). NCBI lineage: Eukaryota > Fungi > Basidiomycota > Agaricomycetes > Polyporales > Polyporaceae > Ganoderma > Ganoderma sp. BRIUMSc. Next base: position 2,442 of record VJXU01003762.1, on the reverse strand, counting down.
TCGTCAGGGAGATGTCGGAGGTGCATTTCAATTTCTTCCTTGACGAGATGATCGCGATCTACAACCACGTAAGGATCGGCGAATTAGCGTCCAAAGGTCGGCGACCCCGATTGGTCCCCATTGACGAGCTCACACCGCTTGTCACCGAGTAGATCTCTGTGTATTATACATGAACCGTTTCAGCCAGCTATACCTATCATGGCTCAACAGGACTGCCTGGCACTGCCTTCGAATGGTACCACATTCCTACCCACGTACTACCCCACCGCATCTGCATCTGGCACATCATGATGAACTGATGACGGCGTGCCACCCTGAACGAAGTTTCGGTACGTCATCTCCCAGGTCCGTTGCTCGACACGGCTGGCCAATGTCCCTGCCTTCTTCTGCCTCTTGAGCTTGACCTTCCACTCGCCAGCGTTCAGCGGGAATTCTTTTCCCTCCAGTATATTTGATAAACGACGTTGGAACCAGCGCTCGTCCGCAGCGGTCCAGATGCCTGTGTAGCCTGCAGCGCGGGTCCAGGCCGAGTGCTTCGGCCACCATGACGCATCTTCCGTCTGATCTCCGCGCCCTGTCGAAGACACTCAGCATGTAGCTAGTTGGCTGTGCGCGTGTAGAATATTATCGCTTACCCGTGTATACTCGAACCACGCCAGCTATTATGTCCAGTTCCGCCTTCGTCAGCCCATCATCGTAAAACCCTCTTTGCTGTCCGTCCAAAGTCACAGCTTGATAGTGATCGACCAGGCCACTGGGCCCATTTCGAAGTTCTTCGAGATGCGTCGCGCAGAGGTCTGCTTGTGGATGCCGACCAGTTATTTCCAGCATGATGCGCCACACAATTCCGCCCTTTAGCCAAGCGGCTCGCACGTGCGGACTCTGGCAGAGCTCCAATACTCGCAGGCAGTAAGCATCGTAATCTTGAATCGTGGGCCGCTCTCCCTTTTTGCGCCAAGGAGCTCGCAGGCGCCGTAGGGCCAGCATCGGTTTGCTCAATATCGCCTGCGGAGGGGGGCTGGGCAACCACAGTCCAGTGCGAGCCGGAACGCCCGAGCACAAGAGCATGTGCAGAGCGTCACCAGCGTTGGTCGATTCGGGCATGCTGCGTACGAGCAACATGGCACCCATTGGTGTCGTCAACAGTGTCCACGACGCGTCTTCGGGATCTCCCTTGAACTTCATTGACACCCACATGTGTGCGTTGTCCGGATCGTCCGTCCGCTGGGGGCATCGCACGCGATCGATCGTCACATACTCGCGGGGATCCGGCTTGGCCGCGCCGAGTAAATAGTTGGGGTGACGGGAATCCAGGTCCCATGTCGTTTGCAGAGCTCGAGACTGCCAGTCCCTCTCCATGACAGCGCTAACCCATCCAGCCAATGCTCGTCTAGACTGTTCGTCTGTGGGGAATCTCTCCCGAGTTTCCCCGAAGAGATGCCACATGTCTTGCGCCCACTTCGTGTAATCAATCCCGGGATAGGTTCTCGTGTCCGCAAGCGTAATTCCGTACCAGTAATGGAGGATGTAGTGGTCCGGATGGACCATATCTCCAATCTCGTGCTGCTCCGAAGCCGGGTGAAGCAGAAACTGTGATTCCTCGGCAGGCGCTCCGTGAGGAACGGTCGAAATGATGCCCGCCTCCGGCAGATGCGAAGTGCTAACAGTTGATCCGCCCAGAGGTAACGTTTCTCCAACAGTAGTACTCCAGTTTTCCGGGAACCAGAGATCCCACTCGTCAAAAAACGAGTTGTAGAGTCGTAGACTTCGTGGATGTATCATCCACAGGCTTTTGTACGCAACAGGAGGGATGGCATGCCGGTATTCACCATCGGCCCATCGAGGATTCAAATCCGGGAATATAAGTTCGGGTTTGACCCACAGATACACGCGAGTCCGACGATAAGGCGGATCTCCTGTTTTCGCGTGCGCCTCCCGGGCGTGACGGCGCTCCATCTGAAGCAATGACTCTCGCCGTTGCTGATCGGCGCGGTAACTATCCCGACGCGCGAAGAACTCTTTCCTTGACTCTCGTGGCAGTTGATACGGCCCGAAAGGGGGAGTGCTGTCATCGAAGGCGCTGTAGTCCGGGAGCGAGCGGGTGAGGCTGTCGCGGCATAATATTACGACCCGGGGTTGACCGCGGGGCAGGTTGCTGAGCGCCAAGGAAACATCGGTTGGCGAAGGGGGGGCAAACGATCCGAGGTATGGATGGGTTTCAAGACATAGTCTTCTCGCGGTCGGAGAACGCCACAGGAAAAAAACCGGTACGTTCGCTGCTCGAAGAACTGGGGCTATTGAAAGCCAAGTACACTCTGTGGGGTCAAATACGGTGCCAACTCGAAGGTTGATAGAGAAGTCGGCAATGACGGAGTCGTAAAGGGCATCAATCCACGAAGAAGGAATGCCGGATTGTCGGAGGAATACAATCCAATCAGGGAC
>VJXU01003743.1:0-20406 GCA_008694245.1 Ganoderma sp. BRIUMSc | reverse complement strand
CACTGGTGGACGGTGCTGGGCGGGGGCAGCGGGAGGGCCGGAGAGGACGAAAGAGCCATGCTCGGTCGCCGGACGGGCGGTGGACGGTCGGGGACGGCGGAGGGCGTGAGGAGGAGGGGGTGACGAACTCTCCCAGGGTGGGCATTTGTGTTGATGTCGCCGTTTGGCGAGCGGCAGAGCTGGCCTTGGGCTGCCATCACCGTCCCGTCCCTTCTCTCTCTGCTCCTGCCTCTGCAGCCCGCCCTCCCCCTCCTCCAGCACGTCCACTCCAGACGTCTTCCTCCTCCCCCGAGGGCGTCGCTCTCCCTGCCCGCTCAGCCCCAGATAATGCCATTTTGCCGCCATCCGTGCCCTAATCAGCCGTTTTCCACACCCTTCTCACGACACCACCTTGCCTTCTCCCTTCCATCCTCATCCTCTTCCGGCCTATGTCCGCGTCCTCAAGTCGCCATGCGCCGTCCCTGCCTCTCCCGACCTCTCCCCCGGTCCAGGTCCAGCACGGCGTGAAGCGTAGGCGTTCTCGCAGCTCGCCCTACGTCCACAACGCAAGGGACACCAGCATCGCTGATCAGGCTGCCATTGGTGCGTTTTCTTCTATTTCTTTTCCCTATCTCCATCTCAACGCCCAACTCTCCTTCCAATAAACCTCGTCCCCGATTCTGGTGCCCTCCTCCTACCCAACCCGGGTCTGTCCTGTGGGTATCCGGGTATCCATGTTGGGCCATCGCAGACGAAGCTGCTACGAGGTGTCAGCTCGAATCCGCCAATGATGTAATTTCTTGCTTCCCCAACACGTCAACCGTCTTTGCCCAAGACGAGTGGGCGACATTTGTCTGTACGTCTCTTCTTCCAGTTTTCTCCCGAGCTTCCCCGAGTTCAACCGCGTATGTCGCGTGTAGGGAACAGCAGACTCCCCCAGTGGGCCCAGACAAATCTGGTCAACATCTATCTCTTCCAGGCCGACTCGGGCGATCAGGTTGCAAACCAGATGAACGTCACCAATCCTTCTGGCAGAGCTGGGCAAGTGCACTTCCAAATCAACGACACTTGGTGGGGCCCGCGAGGGAGCAATTGGGACGGCCACAACCAATCGTTTCCGTTCTACTTTCTCATCACCCGCAACGACAAGTCAATATCCAACACGGACATCCCCCAGGCCACCTTCACTGCTGTCCGTGAGTACCGTCTGCTCTCGTCCGCGTTTGCCGAGTTATGAAACATGATATACAGAGACGACGTTTGCAAGCTCCGTCCTCGCTTCCATGAGCTCGGCCTCCGCTGCCTCTGCTTCCTCTGCGTCAGCTGCCTCCGCCTCTGCTGCCTCCGCTTCCGCCGCACTGACTTCCGTAACACTCACGGCTACTCCCAGTCCCGGCTCGTCAACCGACTCTCGCAACGGTCCGACCGCCACGGGTGCTGTCCAGGCAGATGCTGGCTCGTCATCGTTCCCTAAGTGGGCGATTGCTGTTATCGTGGTGTTGGGCTTCCTCGCACTCGTTGCTTTCGGCATTCTTGCGTTTTACATCATGCGGCGCCTGCGCCAGCGACGTAATGGCAACCTGTCCCACCGTAACTCCATGGGCTCTTCCACACCGATGATGTCGAATGTCGAACGGGGTGGCCCCACATCGCCTGTTCTCGGACCCGCGGCGCTAGCGGCAGCGGGTGCTGCAGGAGGGACATACAGTGACAGGCCACCATCCCCTGGTGGAGGACATGATGGGGCGTCGATGATCTCGCGGACAAGTGATACCGGACCATTCTCAGGCGCCGATGCGGCGATCATGGCGAACGCTTTCCGACAAGCCCTCCGGAAACCCGACTTTGCGGACACGCCTGTCGAGGACCCAGACGAGATGATAGCACAGGCGCATCAGTCACGTACAGAACTGTTGAACCAGGAGCTTGCCGAGGAATGTCGGGACATTCGGAGTGTGGGTTCTTCTAGAGGTGTACGCGTCGAAACTCTCAGCAGCGAGGACGGGAACGATACAGCAACCGTGCAGGACCACATGCATTAGCATTGGCGGCCGTTCAGCCACTGGTGCATGTTTGGCCTGGTTTTTTTTGCAATTTCGCGCGCCTGCGTCATTGCTTTTCGCTGTCTCCCGTCCTTGTAATCTGATGTTTCCTCGTTGTCGTCCTTGCTGTTTACTTCGTCCTTCCCCGTGTCGTCTCTGAGGTTTGTTGTCCGCGACGCCCCTCCCCTCGTCGCTGGATCGCACTAGAGTAGTTAACACGCCTCCCCTCCTGTGCCTCCACCCCCCCCCTTCTCAGGTGTACCCACCCGTTATCCACCCTCCGTTGGTCATTATAGTTTATTTTACCACGGACTATTAATAGCCGCACAAAGAGATTTCGATCGCTTTGGGGCTATGGACCCTTCGCATTTGCACCTCTATCGTCCTCTATACCTGCTATCCGCATCTTGGAATCCGCCACAATGTGACCGCGCACTTCTAGTACGTGGGCCGTCCACTCGTTTACAGCTAACGCCACGCCCCCAACCTGTCAGCTCCTCGGACCCACTCGCGAGGAACGGAGACATACCATTGCCAAACCCCATCCCGTGCAAGCTAGGCGGGCGGGTCATTGCTCCTCCAACCTGTGCTCCGGCGTCGCGCCGCAGGGATCCCCTCGCTTGGAGCTAGCTTGGAGCAGTTTCCCAGCACCTTGCAAGGTTGCCTTCCCTACATCCGGGTTTCCAAGCATGTGGTCCCGCCAGGAATGCACCCTCCATTCTCGGCGATGCGAAACCGCAGGACGGATTGGCGTTGCCGGGCCCTGGCTGCCCCCTTCCTCCGCGTCCGAGTCTCAAGTCGAGCACCACCCGCGACCTCCGCTACCACTCGACACTCCTTCGGGCGTCGCACTTCCCATCCCAATCGCAGAAGCTCCCATACGACTGTCATCACTTCCACGCCACGCCGTTTTGTGAACTTTCCAAAAGAGCGGTTCCGCTTCGTGTGTTTTCACTCTTGCCGGCTCTTCCCTCGCGTCCAGTCCCGTCCTGCTGCAACCGTTACTCTCGCCATCCCCGTCCCCGTCCTACACGGCCAACTCGTCGTCCAGCGTGGCTCGGCGTCAAACACTCATTCGTCCGCCCCCCGCTATCCTCTCTTGCCTCGTCATCGTCCTCGAATACCCATACCCATTCCTCGCTAGCCCCCTCCATGATCACCGCTTCCGGTTCCGCATCCACCTCCAATCCGCACCCCACCTTTACGACCTCCACACCCTCCGCGCTTCCAAATTCGACAATAATTATGCTGTTCCACGTTCGTACTGTGTTCTTTGAATCTCTCCTCCCCCACCAGGAATGCGGAATGTTACAATATGTGCTATTGCTGGCGCTCCCGGCATGGAGCGTGTCAATGCCATGGGTATCGTGTGCCAGGCGTGCAGGTTCACACGACGAGTTCCCCGTCGATATTCATGGGCGTCCGCCGTCTGGACGGTTGACCATGTCATCGATCCATAGTCATCGAATTCGAAAGGACACTTTGGACGCTGGCGGTCGTGGTCGAGGTATGTTATGGTACTATGTATGTAGGACTGGAAACCGCATCGGTAGAGCCCTGCGCGTTGTAGCAACCGTTGTATTTACTCCTAAGTATTTTGCTGTAGATGGTAGACCAAACGTGGCCATGGACCCTTCGAAGTACTTACGTACAGTGGTTTTTTCCCCCTTTGTTGCCGTAATAATCACTTTGCCTTGGTCTGCATGTGGACGCGAGTGCGTTCGGACTCGACGATCAGACGTCATGGAACTGCCACAAGACCATTAATTTTCGACTGTTTCTTCTGTCCCCTCTCAACCAGCGCAGTCTTCCGCCGGCAAAGGAGCGCGGCCTGACCACGAGCTTCGCGTTTGCATGGCATTTCGTGTCGTTTTTAGGTAACGGACGGTTGCGAGAGGAGTGCTAATGGACGTCAGCGGGAAAGCGACATGACCTCCCATTCTTTCGGGCCCGGCGATGCGAGGATTCGTGCCTTCGCGATTCGCCAGGTATCCTTGGTCGCGTCCTCGAGCTCGATGATGAGCCCGTGCAGACACAGTGGGGCTGGGGCACCAGCCAAAGATGCTATTGTATCGATAACAGTCGGGGACTCTTCGGTTACTTACCACGGCGAAGGACCCCCAAAAGCTCGAGGCAGAGCATACGGCAGCCGGGCCTGGTAAATGGTGTCCATTTGTGTAGGGATCGTCCACACACGACTTCGCACCCAGATAAAGCACCTTAGGCAGCCAGAAGCGACGAGTGCATCTGCATTACAGCACCTACAAAACCCCTCGATGAGTACACGCGTAATTACTAAGATGTCAGGGTGAGATGGAGAAGAAAGAACGTGTGGTATATGATACAATGCTGCCTTCTCGGTGTCTATGAGCCGAAGAAGCGTCTCGAGCCTCGACTCTTGCAATGGAGGTGTGGGCATGAGCGTGGGCAAGTGCACGCGCATGTGCGTAGCGCGCTCAAAACCGTGGAGCAATCGTCCGTCCGTATGTCGTGGCCTGCAGAATCCCGCGAGGAATCCCTTCCTCTTCCTTCCCCTCCGAAAGCGCGGATCCCCGTTGCGCACTCCGTGATACATATTCGCGTCGGAACGCCGGCTCGTCGTGTTATGAAAGGCTCGATCGACGGTTGAGCGAGCGCATGAGCATCTCGTACCTGCAACCAAAGAGAGAGCCACGGAAAGCGAGCGCAAGGCCAGGTGACCGTCAGAACCCGTTCCCTCCCGCGAACAGTGAAATGGTAGACCCACGTGAGCATCGTCACTGCGCTATTTGGCACTGTTCGCACCAGGTTCACCGACAGCCCCCTGTATAGCGCGCGCCAGCCCTCGTGCGTCACGATGTGCTGGGTCATACGAATGATTCCCCGCCGCTCGGTGTTGGGCTCGTGTCCGCCGTTCCCGTTGAGGAGCCGCTTCTCGGTTTGAAAGCGCGTTCGAACAACCTCGTGTGGATAGGTAACTATCGATGCGGTCATCTTTGCCGTGGCTGAACACCCCAGGATCTGAGTCGCCGTGAGGGGCTCAATGCGATCCCGGCCTATTTTTTGGGACGCTGGTGAGCGGCACGCGACACGTTTCGGTGACGTGGAGTGGGGGATCTTGAAACTCACCTGCGACTCGTTTGAGGTGTTCATACAGGGGAAATTGAACCGCGACGTGCGTGATCCCGAGCAGGCTAGGCAGGAGACCGCGGAAGAAGGCCCTCCAGCCCTCGGTGCGATAAATAGTCAAGGCGGCATCTATTGTATGTCGGTATCGGCCTTCCTCTCGTGGTTGCGTCTGAAGCAGGGTTCGATTGGCACGCGTGCTCGTACGATCGGACGATAGAAAAACGGGGGACAGTCGGGGATAGGGAATGGATAGGACGCACCATGAAGCGGGTCTTGATGACCCATAATGGATTAGTACAGATAGTGCTGGTCGCGCCGGCCGCCATGGCAGAGAGGATGTGGAGTGTCCACGGATGCTCACGCGCGAGCGGCTGGTAGCCTTTGACCTGCGCGGCGGGGTATACGTGCCGGCCGCCATCTACCTCTCCCAGTGGCCGCTCGCCAAACTTGCGCTTGATGCCGTCGTAGACAGCAAAGTAGATCGCCCACGTCGGGAGGTAGCCGAGGATTGTTGGGCCAAGCCCGCGGTACATGCCGCGGATGCCATCGTGCTTGAGGATGTTCTTGACGGTCGCTGGGGAGAGAGGGGGGCAGGAGGGGACGCACGTTGAGCTCTACTCGTCTAGCACACGCATACAAAAGAGGGACACGCGCCGCCGCCATGGGGGGCAGGCGGACGCGGGTGGCAAACGTTAAACCCCTCACCGACCACACCCTCGTAGGCTTCGTGGCCATGGACGGCGCGCTGTGCCTGCAGCTTGGTCTTGACGACATCCAACGGGCAGGTCGCGACGCTGGCGACGAGACCGCCTCCTGCGCCAGCTGTGTTTGAGGGGTGTGCGGGGAGGGAGGCGGGAGGTGGAGTTAAGGGAGAGTACGGGGATGGTGAGACTCGGGGATCGGGGCGAATGACGGAAAACTGACCGATCATGCTGTTTGCGCTTTTTGAAGGCATCCCTGGAGGTAGGGGCCGCAAGGGACGCGGCGAGGATGTGACAGACACTCGCTAGTTGTGTTGTCGAGACGATGGGCGAGTAACCAGTTTGTCAGGGAGAAGATAAGTGCGAACGCACGCGACTCGACTGGCGTCCGCCCAACGCAGCCTAGTCCACGGCCCAGCCCAAGCCGGTTCCTTCCGCGGGGCGCTACTTATCTCCTCCATCGTAATCACCCCGACCCGGACTTTGTCGACCTCCACCCACTGTCCTCCCTATATGTAGAGAAACCCCTCCGGCGCTGCGATGAACAGTACTGTGGGACTCAGACTTAGCCATGTGGCGATGAGGAAGCAGATTCACGGAGAAAGGCTTGGTCATGCTGCCCTCGGGCTCGGTATCTTTAATTACTCACCTTTGCTCCATTCGGTAGGCGGTCTCGAGGACCTTGGTATGACGACTTCGAGTATATAAGAACCTTACTCTCAGGGCCCCTATACCCTGCTTCTTGACCGTCTACTTCCATCTCTTCCAGGTTACTAGTCTACCAGCAAATATGGTTAGGGCATCTATCAACGGCGTCATCCTCGCCGAGTCCGACAAGACTGTCATCGTCGAGGGCAATCATTACTTCCCTCCCGACTCCGTCAAGAAGGACCTGTTCAGCACCTCTCACACCCAGTCAGCGCCATATTCACCACATCCATCTCATTTCCGCTAACGGTCCCTCGTTCGTCTTGGTCAACTATAGCACTACCTGTCCGTGGAAGGGGTGAGTATTTCCAGCATAGGGGCCATGATTCGTGCCATCTCAAGTGCCATGTGAACAGCGAGGCATCGTACTACAATGCCACGATTGGCGGCAAAACCGAAGTGCACGACGTTGCTTGGTATGTGCGACGGAACCTGAACGCTGAACGCTGAATCGACCGTAGTCTATTTGACTTCGCGAATGCCATGTAGGTACTACCCGCAGCCCAAAGAGAAGGCGAACAACATCAAGGATTATGTCGCGTTCTACAAGGTAGCCCGATCTTGCGGTATTCACCCAGTTGTAGTCCTAACCTTGTATATATAGAACAAAGTCGCGTTGGAGGAGTAAAGAGAGAATGAACCCACTTCAAGTGACGGACCGTTTCCCAAATGTTGTACGATAGTTCGCGCGAACGCGTTCGCTGGGTTCTCGGCCGATGGCAATGTCGAGGGAGGTTGTGATCCAGCTGCTCCTGGCTCTTCATGAATTCATCGATCGTCCTGTGGAAAGTACAATGCATTACACGGCATGAGAAGGCATGCAACGCCGACATATATGGGTATAACCAAACAAGAAATCGTCTAAAATATCGTGAGGTGGCAAACCGTTGCCCATGGAATTGGTGGTGCCTTTTTACTGGGCCTTCCCAGCCTTCTGCCGTTCAGCTACCCACCACTGTCGAATAGCTTCAGTACGACATACCCACACGAAAGCGAATATGCCACGTACCTCAAACGTCCTCTGAAGTCCCTCCTCCAGCCCCACCTGTGGTTCGTACCCGAGCACTCGCCTCGCCTTCTCGATATTGAAGCAACGCCACGCACATGAGTACGAGACGCGGTAGCGCGTGAAGCCAGGTTCCTTCCCGACCAGCCATGCCCACCACTCCGCCGCGCTGCCGAGGAGGAGTCCGAGTTGTTGTGGCAGAATCCAGCGCCGCTTCGTGTTCGGCCGCTGGAAGTGCGCGTCGAAGCACCCGTACAACACGCGCGGCATATCCCAGAAGCCCGTCGGCTCCCCGTTCGTGATGAAGAACACCTGCCCCGCGACCTGCAACGGCGCGTCGTTCTCCCGTACGAGCGCCGCGTCCGCGAACTGGTCGAACTTGCCTCGTACCGCCGGTCGGGATACGGGCGGCTCGTAAGTGGGGTCCTCCCAGTTCGCCAGGATCTTCTCCGCATTCGGCGGTGGGGTGACATATGGTCCGAGGGGACGTGCGAGGGACGTGGGGACGCGCCGGCGCTGCGTCGTCGCGTTGATGGAGGGCAGCCCAACGTGCAACTCGTCCTTGAGGCGCTCGAGGTCCTTCTCGGAGTGCGGGACGAGGCGGTCAGCAGCGAGCAGGTGCGCGTATGCGCAGTTACCGACGTATGTCCAGTCGAAGAGGTTTGTGTTGTCGCCGACCTGGATGTGGGACTGGCCGCGCTGCCACGTCTGGAACAGCCCCGCAACGAACTGTCGGTCGCCGGGCCTGCGAGATGGGGAAAAGGAGAGCGGTTTGAGCGGGGCGCGCTCGACGGGAAGGCACAGAGGTAACTCACCCGAAGATGCCGGCTGGGCGGAGTGCGACGGTGTAGAGGCCACCCTTGCCGTTTGCCGCGAGCACAATCTCCTCCGCCTTGGCCTTGGATTCGTTGTATGGGTCCATTGCCTTGTCGAGTCCGGGTAATCGCTCGTCGACGTCAATTAGGTCGCTGCCGTTGAATATGACGCCAGCAGAACTCGTGTAGACAAGCTTAGGAATGCCGGTTGCCACCGCAGCGTTGATGACGGCCTGTGTTCCGTCGACGTTCACCTTCCAATACAGCGCAGGGTCATCTAGTCCATGAAGGGGGGATGCAGTATGGATGATACATGTCGCCCCGCTCTGTACGGCGTGCACCGTTTGAGTTAAACTCGGGAATAATAAGTGATGATAGAGCGCACCTTGCGCAGAGCGTCCGAGACCTGTTCTTCCTCGCTGATATCGCCCGAGTAGAACGGAACGTCATGGTGGCGTTGGACAATGTCGAAAACGGACACGGCGTCGCCCCGGGTGAGGAGGGCCTCCACAATATGCCGTCCAAGAAAACCGCTGCCACCGATGACGAGGTAGACATCCTTTTTGGCCGTGGACATGGTGCAGATGCGCTGGCACGGGGGGAGGAAGGTGTGGAGTTCGTCTGGTGGAGAGGAGAGGAGTAGGTGGGAAGAGGACAGTGTGGTATTACAACTCGCAGTGGCCGCCTCGTCGCCGCCAGGAGAAATATGCGTTCTCAGTTCTCGGACCACCTGCGATTTCCTTGCTCGTCACGCCCAACTTCGGCCATCTCATGCCCGCATTGGGTTACTGCGGCCCGCACTCTTGGAACTGCCACCTATTTCGGGCCGGCACCGGGCAACATCCGGCCCGCGCCACGGCAATCGCAGCTCACACAGACCATTTGTTTCCGCCTCCACGCTCTGCCTCTGTGGAGGCTATCGTTGGGCAATCGGGAGAATTTCAGGGCATCACATACTACGGCTCATATGTGGCATTGCACTATGACCTCGGAGTCTCAACCGTAGTCTGGCATGAACATGAATGTAGCGGCTTGAATGTTGTGCTCAATCCATTCGAGACCAAATCAGAACCATGGTCCATGTGCGGTCAGAAACCCAGATCCGACTTCTCTCAGGCTGAAGTCAACCATACTGTAAGATGACGACACTGGATTCGGGCACACATTAGCTGCTGGAAGACATGAGCTCAGAGCTGCCTGGAGTCTTGAACGCTCTTGCCTCCTCTTGGGCTCTAAAGTGACGCGATGCTCCGTTCTATTGCCCGAATACCATGCAATCTGTCTCCACGGATATCCGAAAAATGCACTTGCACTTAGATGGAAGGTCTGGCGAGTTTACAAGCAACTCAAACACCTGTCAGGATGACGCGATGCGGAAGGAGGTCGTACCAGTATTGACAGCGGAATTAGATGAAACACTGGCAGTGGTCTTTGAATAACAGCATGGTGGATTCGCTCTTCGGCGGTAGGAAGGCCGGGTCTTCCTCTCCATCAATCCCTGCTCGGTTTCGGGAAGATGTGGACTACAGGTAAATGGCGGGGGATGGCCCGTGTTTAGAGCACATTTGCCGCCCTCGGTGGTGTCCGTGCGGGTGTAGCTTCCACCATTGTCGGGCACCTTGTTAAGACTCGGTCGGTCTCCTTTCGGAGCAGAGGATCATCCTCCGTTCAGCTCAAGGACTTTAAGCCGAGACGTTCTGAAATAGACGTGTATTGATCACCGCTGGCTGAGACCAAAGTATACGTACGATGTGCAACCAAATGGATCTGTATCAGCGAATCCCTGAGGCAGAACATCAATATTTGGACGTGCGGGGAAACGGCCCCAGCACGCCACAGCATACCATTTTTTCGACACAAATCTCGCATTTCTTTCCATGGTACAAGAGCTAGATGTCCTTGGAGTCGAATAATCCTATCAGAATGGGGAACAATCTAAGCCATGCAATTTTGGAGCGAGAGAATGCCATTGAAGTACGTCACAATCATTCTTGTATCACCTCGTAGCCATCCTCAAGCTTCCCAACGGCTATCCGGAGCCCCGCCCAGATTGCGTCCAGCAGAGCTCCACCGTTTCCCATCCCAAACACAAGCGTAGATGCATAGAAGAAATTCGCGTTTCCGGTTCCTTGTCTTAGCCAGAGGCTGTTAAACAAGGGTAGAAGGAGCGATGCATGTAAGTGTATCAGCCCGGTTACGATCGGATGGCGAAGGTCTAGATTGACGCGAATTGATTGAGTGATTGAAGAAGGAAAAGCAACAGACTGTCTCTTACAGGGATACACTTCAGGGAAGAGGGCAAACATCGAAATGAACAACCCAGGATCGGACAGTGTGGGATATGGCTTGAAGAGCCCCAAGACGCCGATGAGGAGGAACGAGGCGTAGAGGATATCATGCCTGAGAAGTTATGAGGACATGGAAAACCCAGGTAACAGGCCGTCTACGCACTGAAACTTGATGCAAATTGGGGCCACATAAATGAGTAAATGCACCTGCAGATTCGCGTCAGCACGCGGACTAAGTTCTGACCGCCATCACGCACTGAAAACACCATAAGGAAGAATGGTCGGAAGTGATCAAACATCTCTGTGAAGAAGTACCACCACATCCCGGGATTAGGCGTGAGGTCAGGGAGTGTGACACTGTTGCGCGATCAGCAAACATATCCGTCTAGCTTATGGAATTAAGGCCTACAAGGAACCCCATGTCTGCCCCATCCAAGACCAGTTCCCACAGACCAAAGTTGACGCGAGGGTCAGGAGAGTAGCATACCCAAAGAATTCGATGAACAATGGCAATGTGCGCTGCAAATTTGCGTCAAATGGGCGGGGTAGGGCGAGGCGGGACACGGGCCTGGTGATATTTAGGAGAGTGATGGGAACAAGGAGTAGTATTGATGGTAGGGAAAGATGGATGAGAGCGGCAATGATGAAGAGTGATGCTGAGGCTCGTCCTGGGGTAGAATGAGATGGGTAACCGTGTCAAGGGAACGCGATCACTCACCACTCGACGCGCACATGATAGAAAGAAGGGAAAGTGCGTTCTCAAGAGAGGACGTCGAGAACGCCAGACTGGGGAGTAGGATATATGGGTTGAATAGATAGCTATGAGAGATGAGGTGAGCAACCTGCAACGAGTTGAGGTGAGTGAACGTACAGTGCGGCAACCTGTGAATCTCTCGTGGTGGCTTTTGCTCCCGACCTTAACCTCCATATTCGAACCAAGGCCCATGCAGCGATAGAGTCGGCAGCGGCCCATAATACTGGCGACGTGTAAGGCGTTAATGGGAGCGCTGTGGAGAATAGCGACAGCAGGAGAGGGGACTGCAGTAGCGTGAGATTCAGAGAAACCAAATGCCTCATTACCACGTACATGTCTGAATGCTCCTCCTGAATACGGGTCGATCCCATGCTCAAAGAGGTAGATGCCCTCGCGTACTGTGAGAGGGCGTAAGCGACGGGCTGTGACCTCATAGAAGACTATGCGCACACCGTGAGTAAGACGTCAGTGGAGACGAGAGTTGCTGGTCATATTTAAGGGCCTCAGGTAGCGGTGCGAAAGCGAGGGCGAGTCGAACGGCAGCGAGGGCAAGGAGAGGGAGGTCAGAGTCGCCGTCCATGAACGAGGAACGAGGCCAAGAGCAAGTCGCGGGTAGAGTAGGCGCCCATGCGACAACCTGACCTCGGACTGCGACCATGGCCATCGACTACCGCGGCGACCCACCCCCATTGATCCCTGCCAACTACTTGAAGTACCATTTGCCGTACTTCACCCCACAGGAGGTCGAGACGCTCTCCGAGAAGCAGCGAGGAAAGCTCTCAGTCACGCAGGAGGAGAAAGCACGACAGCAGGCATGTGGCTTCATAGAAGCAATTGGGTCAGACATCGGCTTGTGAGTCCTCGTCAGAGTTTCGGTGCGTGTTTGGAACTGAGCTTACAAAGGAGTTAGCCCAAGGAAGACCATTGCTACTGCCCAGAACCTGTACCATCGCTTTCACTTGTTCTTTCCTCGGAAAGACTTCGCATATCACGTACGCTCTATGTTCTCAAACATTGCGCCTTCCTCATATAATTTTTCAGGATGTATGCTTAGCTGCATTATTAGTGTCATGCAAGATACACGACACTTTAAAGAAAACCCGTGATCTTCTCGTAGCGTCGTATGGAGTGCGCTACCCAGAGCGAGCTGCGAAAGCAAAGTCAATGGGTGGCGAGATCGATATAGACCCCAATGTGAGTCTAGACAAATCGTTTTTCTCTCTCTCAGCTGATAGCGAAACAGGTCATGGAAGGAGATCGGCAAAGAGTCCTTGCCATAGAGCGCCTGATCGTAGAGACAATATGCTTCAACTTCAACACTCGCTCGCCGTTCCCGTACGTTATCAAGATTAGCCGCGCGTTTGGAGGTCAGGAACAGTCTTAGCTTAAGTACCCATCTCCCCCTTTCTCATACCATTTGACAGCGACGAAGAAGTTGGCTAAATTGGCACACCGGCTAGCCACCGACAGGTAAGATGTTCTTCAGTTCCCGAGAGAGCACTCGTTCATTCCTGTGCAGCTTCCGAACATTGGTCAATCTTCAATATCCTCCGCACGTCGTGGCGCTTGGCTGTCTCTTTGTTGCGTCCATGCTGTCATCCTTTGAGCGCGGCACATCGCCAGAACGACCAGGGCACAACACCGCACACCAGATAGCAGCCACGCTGAGCAAGTCGGGCGACTGGGGACGACACTTCCAAGCGCATATAGAGGATATCGAAGAGATAGCACATGCCATCATCGATCTCCTCATAGCGGCGTCGCAAAATCCGGCTGCGAGCACATCCCCCCACACCCCGTCGTCCCCCTCCCCTCATCTTTCGCACAGTGTCGGGCAGCCGGCTCCGCCAAGACCTCCCCCGGTGCCATACCGAGCTGACCAACTCATTCGACTAAAGATCGTCATGCGCGAGACGGAGCACCCGTCGAGAGTGCGGGAAAGCGCAGCTGCGGGCGAGGACATCAACTTCAATAAAAACGATTCGACGCTGCTGGGGAGGAATGACAAGACGGTCAGGTTCATGTTCGCTCCCCCCACGATGGTGGACGATGCATGACGGGCTATGTAATACACATTTTTGGTGGTTGTAAGATGGATACATTTGTATGTCAGTTCCTGCTGTTCTCATTCTTCTACTCCGCCTGGATGCCGTCCCGGTTTTGCCGTGCGTGCCATTTCTGGTATAAGAACCGACAGCCGTACCAGCTACTGACCACGAGGATGAACGACGCCACAATCGCTGCACCAATGTAACCACTGTTGTCGTTGGCCTGAGACAAGCACGGACGTTAGCCTAGCGGATAATAATAGGCCCTTACTCGACGTACGTTCGCCCAACCTCTCCACCACCTCCCTGCGAGCCCGCCCCCATCAGGCGCGTTTGCGGCGTCCTGACACGGGGTGCATTGCTCACCAATGAGCCCCATGATCGTGATCAACGAAATGCTATCGGTCCCGCCTTCAGTCCCATCTCGCGGGTGATAGTGTGTGTCGGATTTTACCTGAACGCCACCACGATGCTCATGGTGGTGAGGATAATGCTCAGGTTCGACATCGCGTTCCGTTTGACGCGCAGATTGCTGCGGGTTTCCGGTGTATCATGAGCGTCCTCCCCCTCCGCTATCGCGACGGTTGCGCCGCCTTTGGCATTGTCCTGGGGCTTGCCTCCGAGTTCGGGGACCAGTTCCGCGGGAACTAAGGCTTCCGGGTCGATTCTCGCGCTCGACGCCACGTTGGGCTCGAGGGCTGCCTGGGAAGCATCAGACGGTCTAGCGGGAGATCCACGACCCGTAGAGGGCAGTTCGAAAATCGCGAAAGTCCGCTCTGGGAAACCCGCGTACGAATAGAGCATGACGATCGAGTCGAGCGAGTCGATCAGCGTCATGCCGACGGTGAACAGGAGCTGCGCAAATGGAGATCGAAGTAAGTACCCGAGTCGATGGTGGTTCGGGTACGGGGTTATTGCCGGCGGCATGGGAATCAATATTCAGGAATCAGAACGGAGACGAAGACGGCGTCACGGAGTACACGCACCGGCAGGACGACGACATCGGCGGGGTTGATCTGGCCGCCCTTGGGGTCGCGTTTCGCGATCGCTGAGATGGCGAGGAGCGCAATGGAGGAGGCGGTGTCGAAGCCTTCCCGATATTAGTGCCGGCGGTATGGTTAGTCGGGGTCGTAAGTTAGACGCGTCGCGGGTAGAGGCGACTAACCGAATCCGAAAAGGACGCCGACGGGGTACATCTTCCACGGACGGTCGACGAACGTGACAACGGGTCCGATAAGCTTCATCATGATCGTGTTTTGGTGTGTGCCATCGTCGGCATCCTCTGGGTCGTCAGCCTCGGCCGTTGCGTCCCCGCGGGCAGACCGTTCTGCCCGTTGTTTCCTGACCTAGAGTATGACGAGAGGTTTAGGGGACCCATGACTTTCGATACGGCGAAAGGCGTTCTCGGCGTGTGCTTACCTGACGGCGTTTCCGTAAAATTCGGTACAGGATAATTGAGTTGGCGAGCCCGACAATGAACAAGAAGCTCGCGCTAACGGCAGAGCCTGATCACGTTTCGTTCCGAATGACCGAGCGGTAAGTAAATAAGACAGGTCAGGCTTGTTGCCTGGCAATGGAGGAAGACATGGTGGAGCGTTACCTACGATACCTCCTACCTCCCCCACACCATCCAGTCGATCGTAGACATCAGTGCTGATGGCGATAGCTACGTTCTATCGGGGTCCTAAGTCAGCGAGGACACGAAAATGAGAGAGGGGGTTCCGCGGAGATAACCACAGAATGCAGAGCCGCCGGGTTTCAAAATTGACGAACCGATCCCGTTTCTGGTTTGATCGGGGACATGGATGCAGAGAGAACCGAGTCTATGATGCGTTACGCAACACGATAGAGAATATACATATTTCGAGAAAGGTGGCACCACAAGACCCTCCCAACGAACTCGGGGCGTCTACCGCAGGTTCCCACAAATCTCCAGTTGCAAACGAAGAATGGAGGGGGACCGGACACTCACCACCACTATCACAATCGTGCTGTGTCCGAGCGAGAAGAAGAGGCCGCAAGTCACCGGGAGCTGTCCCATGTTGATGAGACTCCGGGTCGCGTTATCAATAGCACTTCCCAGCGGCCGACCGGAAGCACATTAGCCGCGGCATTCTAGTGGAGAACCTAGGGGAGAGCGGCGATGATTTCAAGTGAGCTTCCTGGCTCCGCAAAGAAGCAATGATTGACAAGTGGCACGCACGGGTTCGGGGAGGACGGTACCTGATGTGGTCGGCATCGAGTGCTGTTGGATGGATGGTTCAGTGAGGAGTCCGTGTGCGAGCCCGAGGTGGATGCGGGGAATGACGGCAAAATGAACTTAGTTGCCGGGTATGTCGCCGGCGTCTACCGTTCCACATTGGTGAATAATAGTCTATGTGCGCAAATTTCGATACGTCGCTCGAGTGCGCCGAGGTCGGGCCACGGCCGTGGTCCGTGGCTTCCGCACATTTTCACAGAACACAGCAGTTCCCATGGAGTCTCTGACTGATATTTCTCTCGATCCGCAAGGATAAGATAGACATACCGTGTCTGAGTCCAATCGTCTGTCAAGCACAGTTTGCGAAGACGTCGTAAGAGTCATTGAAACGCTTTGAACAGGAAGGAGGTGAAGGCCGCACTAACCCATGCTAAGAGCGCAAGCGACAGAATCGGACGGGTATCCGGCGACCTGCCGAAGAGAATCGCGGTCGCGATCCAGCAAATGACATTCGCAAGCAATTCTGCGGCGAGGAGGAGGGCGGAGCGGCCGAAGAGCGTGAGTCGTGGGACATACATGGGGTGCAAGCTGCCTAGCCGCCAAGCCATCGGGTCACAATCAGCACTGTCACAAGCACTAGCTGGTCCAGAAGGTGGAGAGGGCAGGCTGGACTCTGGCAATGTCCAGGGCTGCGGAGGGTAATCCTGAGGCTGGTCGCCCTGCAGTCGATGGAGTACGAGGAAGAGGAAGAGATGGCTCTGCATTGGGATAATAATCGTCCAACTTTGCTTTCCGGGGGGTCCTCGCTAAGCGCCAGAGATAACAATGGGCGCTCGTGAACTGGACCGATTTTGAGTCGACGTCGATCGTCCACGACAGGAAACTTGAAAGATACGACAACGGAAATTGATAGCGAGCCGATCACGTCGTCAAAATTCGAGCTTATAAAACGGAGAGCGGAACCCGGCCGACTATAGGCTATGGATCCTCTGGACCCTCTGGAGAGATTGCAAGCTTCAGACGTCGATAACCACACCAACGTCAAATTCGGACCGTACCGGTAGATTATCCTTGTCTTGTGAGCAGTAAAAATTTAGTCATAACTGCTCGCTTTGTATGATATCATACTCCGCCATCGTCCGAGAAGAAATCAAGTTCGATCTCGTTCGACAGCTGACAGCCTGTCGAAAATCGGTCAAAGTGATCTCGGAGAGCTCACTCCGTCCCATGCGAATGCCTACGCAGCAAGTCACTAAGTAGTCAAGACTGAAGCTGAAGTATGGGAGCAAATACCAGTTTGTCCGGACTGACTCCATCTCCGGAGACATTTGAAAAAGTACTGAAGAGCAAGTCCTAGTCCCAGAGAGTACGTACATAGTATTGGTAAGACCTGACGGGTCCTCGGGCCATGCATAATTTGTGAATGGCCAGAAACGACGAGGCCGCTGTCTACCTGGGACATACATGTGATTGTAAGACGGATGCGGACAAGATGCGGACCCCGCTGACGAGCAGCCATGTACGTCTGAGCAGTTCTGAACTCGACCCGAGATGTGCACCTCGGATGGTGGTGGTTTGACCTGCCAGTTTGACAGAAGTATGCACTACGTAGGTAAAAGCGGTGAATTATGCGGTCATTCGATGCCATGGCGGAATAAATAAAATTACCTTTCCAAGGCGTTCCGGACGCCTCCCGTGAGGGGGATGCTCCCTCGTGACCGCAGCAAGCCGTGTGAGCTGGTGGAATAGGCGGCGAGGTCGGTGGTTGACAATGCACGAGAATATGGTCGAGCCATTAGCAATGGCATGTTTTTTGTTCAGCGGGTATCCACATGAGTTCTAGCGTGGGGGGCCGGCCCGATTTGGGGCCCTGAGTTGGGATTGGTTCGGGGGAGATTGGGAGCGAAGACGAGGGCATAGGTGGGTGAAAAGGGGGTGCATTATTGGTAGAGCGTAGACTTTGAGAAATGGAGGACGAGGGTGAGGGTTTGAGAACGGCTGCCAGCGGGCGCCGGGGGAATATGTAGGAGCAGCTCCAGAGCAAGTACTAACAGCAGCTTGTGTGGAGCCGGAAGAGAGCACAGCCGCAGCCTGAACGGTTGTGGCGCACAGCAGGCGACGCGAGGGTCACAGGCATGTAACGCGGAGCGTGACGGAATCCGAACTAGTTAGCAGCCTGGCGGGGGCAGCCCGAGCCGTGAACAGAACGGCTATTGCGTCTGCGAGTGCTCTCTGCACCCTCGCCTCTTCCCCGAGTCCCCTCTCGCTCTTCCCGGCCGTCTGCTTCCCTCCCGCCCTCCGAGCCCTCTCTCACCGCACTCCGTATTTCACGACCTTCACGCCCACTCTTCCCTCCGCTACTCCTCGCCTGCTCATCCCGTTCTCCCTTTCTCTTTCTCTTCGCCCGCTCTCGCATTGCTTTCGACTCTTCGCTCCGGCCCTCAGCATACACCCAGCTTTTCCATCCCCACCGCCAGCTCCATCTCTACCAACCTCTTCCCCAGCTTCGCGCATGAGGAATGCCTATCACAACTCACTTGAGGATCGACACTTCTATCGCCTCCGCAGGCCCTTCCTCCACCCGAACCCACTCTTCTCGCGATGGCCTTAGCCCAGGTCCTCTCCGCACTCCCGCTTCCACTCACAGCAACGATTCCATCGCTCGTATGCGCACTCTTTCCTCCACTTCCTCCTCATCCGCCCTCTCTGCCATCTCCACCACCTCCCGTGCCCCTTCAAGCGCGTCACACCTCTCCGCCCGCTCCGCACACCGGTCTATCCCCACTACCCCCACATCACCATCCCCCTCGTCCCGTCCAGGTCCATCGTCCGCATGGCATACCATCGATTCCGGTTCCGAGGACGAGGCCATGGGCAACGCCGACGAATACGTCCTTGCCATGCATGACTTCGCTCCTCAGCAGCCCAACGTAACCTGCCTCAGCTTTCGTGCAGGTCAGGTCATCCACGTTCTCAACCGCGACTCTAGCGGCTGGTGGGATGGCGAGCTAGAAGGCAGAAGAGGATGGTTCCCAAGCAACTATGTCACCTCCGAGGTCGGCCTCTTAACGGACGAGGAGCTTCCTGGCATAAAGGTGTGTTCCTCCGTGTCTGTTTGGGACTTCTCCTTCTCCTTCTTGTCTCCTTCAACCGGTTTCATCATTGCGGCGCTTCTCTTCTGTTGTCTACCCCACCTTGCCGGCCGTGTTTCTGTCAGTGGAAGAACAGTGTTCTTTCGGACGGCGTCGATGATCAGTTCGCTGTAAGTGTCATGGTGCTCGCGCACAGGGTCTAAGTCGCGTGCGTGATTGGGTGTACGCACGTCGATCTCGATCATATTTTTTGCGGACGTGTTCGACTGGAGCTTGGACGCGGCAGTTGACGTATCGATCATATCCGCCCTCGTGCATCGTGTCCGGCTCCAATTCCTTGACGTTTCACGCTCTCCATGGCGAGTTCGGAAGACCTGCAGAGGACCACAAGCCCTAGCACACGGACAAGACACAGAGCTTTTCGGCCAACAACTCTCGGGTTACTCTGCTGAAATGATTGCACAGCAGTCATCCAGAAACCCTACGGCGGCTGTGAATGGCGGATTACTGTATATGTAACATTATTTTATGCTGTTTCTTTCGGCTTCTCTCTCTGAATTCCGCCACAGCGGTGGCGTCGGGTTGCTGCAGCCAGACTTGATCTGCATTCCTGTTCAAAGTGTTCTGGGAACCGCCTGGAGCGCCGCTCCACCCTGTTCAAAAGTACTGACTACGGCTGTCATGCCATCCAGAATCCTCGCCTCGGGCACAAGCAGAACATCTCCGTCTCCTCGACCACCTCCTGGGCCAGCAACTCCTCTCGGAACGGCAAAGCCTCATTCGCGCGCAACGACTACCGGCCAACCGCAGCGGATTCATTTGGCCCGACCATCGACATGTATTGCCCCCCGCTCATGATCCCCCTCCTCCGCGCCCTCTCCCTCCTCCAAAACGCCGTCCGCATGAACCGTGTCCACCATTTCCAGCCCGCTACCGCCTGTATCATATCTTGCGTACGCGCCTTGCTCTCGGAGATCGGTTGCCTGTCACGCGACGCACCAATACTCAAGCAACATGGGGTGCTTGCGCAGGAGCGTAAACGCATCCTCTCCGACCTCGCCTCCCTCGTTTCCCAAGCAAAGCGCGCGTCCGACGATGTCGTCGTCCCCGAGGAGACTCGCGACATGGAAATCCAAGCGATGGTCCGTCTCGCAGGGCAACTATTCGCGCACGTACGTGGTTTCCTTGCGGTCGCCGTCCAGTGTGGAGTGACTCTCCCTACAACTGGCGCGCGCACCGATATGGGGCCTCTCGTGCACGATGAGATGAGCGAAGACACCTTCACGACGCCCGGGCGGACTGCGAACGGCATCGCCATGCAGGCGAGACGGAATACGGACGCGGCGAACACTCCCTCTCGGCCGAAGAGTTTGGGCGACCTCAAGATGTCGAAGCGCGTCGCTATGGGTGCGGACTACCCGCCCATGCCCGTCGGGCCCCTCAAGTTGCCTCATCGGAAACTTTCCGAACAGCAACTCTCTTCGCCCATGCGTCGGACGTTCAGCGAGGGCACTCCCCGCCAGCACCGCCCCGCACAGGACTCGATTAGCAGCAACTCCTCGTCGTCGTCGTTCTCGAGCGACTCGGTCGGCACGCCCGCGACGCCGGTGTTCCCGTCCGGGCCGGCGACGACCGCGGAGGTGATGGATGCGCTGCGACACACGC
>VJXU01003741.1:0-12258 GCA_008694245.1 Ganoderma sp. BRIUMSc | reverse complement strand
ACGCCGTCGAACGGCGCGAAGATGCGCTCCGTCCCGTCCGCGACGTCCCCGCTCTCCGCGCCGCCTGTGCTCACGCACAAGGCGTCGATGTCGTCCGTCTCCTCACGCGGCAAGAATGCAGGGCCTCCGCCCACACCACTGTCCAGCGTGCACCTCCTCCATCCTGGCCTTGCGAGCAGCTCTAGTGTGAACCTCGCGCGTAGCACGGGACACCTCCCGCTCGAGACCGTCGAAGAGAGCGAGGGCGGCGACCGGCTCCGCCCTCGGCTCACCACGAGCAGGAGTGGGAGCATGCGGAGGGGCTCACGCCGGGGGGAGCCGTCGATTACAAGCCCGATCTCGATATCGTCGCGTTCTGAAGCTGGTTCGACGGGTTCAGGAGGCAGGCGAGCGACGTCGGTGGCCGCGGCAATCGACGAGGAGGAGTTGATGAGCATGGAGCACGAGCTCGCGGACATCCGGCGACGGCGCACAGAGGTAACGGGGCGGTACGAGGCTCGGCTGGAGTACCTTCGCGCGCGACTGAAGGGCGCAGAGCTCCGGGAGAAAATCCTGCGGAAGTGAGGAAGAGGGAGGGGGGAGGAGAGGAGAGGAGAGGGAGGGAGAGAAAGTGCGTGTGCCGCTGGTGCTGTCGCGCGTTCTTGCATATATCATATACACGGAAATCTGCTCACAGCCCTCTCGGCACCAGGCAGGTGAAAAGGTGCTGTCCGCTCGTTCACCGATCATTCACTAGTAAGCTGTGTACCTACGTTCACGAGTCCGCTCATGTCGACACACATACCGATACCGATATCCGTACACCCGGACTAATGGACTGTAAACTATCTACGTCGCGTACTCTAGTACCTACTAGTCTAATCTGCCAGGCGTTTTGAGGGGGTCGTGTTGCGTATGGCCCCTTCGCGCGAATCCTTCGTTGCGCGACGTGTTCTGATTTCGGTTGCATGTGCACGATCCCTCGCTTAGGACAGAAGTTGGCTGTGTATGTGTAGCGTAGTCACTGTCTGTGCGTGCATGCTCGCACCTGTAGGCTTTACCTATCAATTCAGACTTGGGGTCTCATACACTCCGCGGGTTCAAACAAGACTTTTCTCCAACAAGACACAACTAGCAAAGGACTACTATAGTATTGAGACAAGCTGATTCGTAGAACTCTTCGGGCCCGTCCCTCCGTCCCCAGCCCGAAGTCTAAACCCTGGTCACCGACCAAACCAGGTAGGGGCGAAGCACCGTGTTCTCAGGGTACGTCCCGTGAAAGCTAACACCACCGCTGCGCGGCCTCAGTATCGCGTCCACCTTGACCTGCGCCCCGGCCTCCGCGAAGATGCCCTCCCACAGCTCCCTCCAGCTCTCCGGGGAGTGGCAGTGCATGTTGGTCCCTTCCGTGGGAGACCATATGCCCTTGGTCGCCATCCCGCCGTGCGAACCGAGGAGCATCGAGCCGGGGAGCGGCGAGAGGAGCCCTGCGAGAAGACGCGCGACGCGCTCCTGGCCGTCGAACTGGAAGAGGTGGAAGAACGTGCCGACGAAGATGGCGGAGACTCTGCTGTGCTGTTGGTTGAGAGACGCCACTTCGCGGAGGGAAAAGCCGTCGGCAGGGAGAGGGCTGGAGGAAGTAGGGAAAGGGGCAACAGTAAGGTTGGCGGGGTCGAGGATGTCGCCTTGAATAAAGGGGACGGGAAACGTCTCGGGGCTGGTGTGGTAGAGCTCGTGGCCAAGGTCCCAGAGGTCTGGGACGACAATAGACCGTGATTAAAGATACACCAAAGATTGGGATGAAGAAAACCCACTGACCTTTGCTCAGGTCAAGTGCGACGATTCCCGTCACAGGCCACCCGTCAATGATTGCCTTACGGATTTCGGTGCCAACTTAAACGCAGAAGCGAAATGAGGTCACTGGAAGAGGGCTGGCAGAAGCGTTCGGGATACGCACGACAGCAGCCCACGTCGAGCAATATTGCCCCTTCTCGTTGCTTTCCCAGCGCAATCAGCGCGTCATATGCCGGCAGTCGCGCCATTCTGAGTCTAGAAGAGGAAAGCTCTCTGTCAGCCAGAACTCTGTCAGGCAGACGTGGCGCGCGCCGATCCGACAGGCACGATACTGGAACGAGTGATACCTCAAGAAGTCGAACAGACGAAGGCAGGGGTAATGGTAAAGCTGGGGAGCCTTGTTAGACCCCATCTGTCAAGAAAGAGAGGGGATAGGCATACCGTGAATGCCTTGGTCTGCACGGCGATGACATGAATCTTGAGCTCTTCGTAGTCTTGAATTCCTGTGGCGGCCTTCATGAATGCTTCCTCCTCCTCATCTAGGGTATAGAGAGCGGGGTCGAGGGGCTTGTCCCAACCAGGTCGGTCTGTTTCGGACATCTTTCAATGCAG
The DNA here is from genome assembly GCA_008694245.1 of Ganoderma sp. BRIUMSc. NCBI lineage: Eukaryota > Fungi > Basidiomycota > Agaricomycetes > Polyporales > Polyporaceae > Ganoderma > Ganoderma sp. BRIUMSc. The sequence continues at coordinate 9,873 of VJXU01003741.1, read as the reverse complement.
TGATGAGATGGAGTAGTGAGGTCGGGCGACTCGGGCCTGGCAGCGGTATGTCGATATTTATAATAGGCTGGCGAGCCTCTTGAGCGTTGGTGTCGTGACCTGGTTTGCCGCGGGTTTAAGGTTTGCGGACGGACTTTCGGCATGGAACCGTCCCATTTTGGGAATCCAACATGATGGTGTGCAGGCATAGATAGGAAGCCGGCATGTGGCTCCCGCTACCTTCCAGCTAGTAATGACAGACTGGGCCAGTCGTTACTTGCAGCAGAAACGGCCCTGAGATACTTTCTTGCTTGGCGCTCAGACACCCGTCCTCGAATCTCGCACTGGACCGCTCAGGAAACTGGCCCATATGTTAGACTAGGTACCTCCAGCAAAACGCGACAGGCTTACGTTGCAACTCACGGATAATTCCTCCCGAGACATTGAAGGCACCGAAATGCTACCTGCACCACGAACAAAAAATGCGAGATAGACGTTGGGGGAACGGGACTGCAGCATCATCCGCTTTCCAAATACCATTATGGAGTGCATGCATCCGTATATGCCATGTGAAGCGGGTTGTCCGATTGACTCGTGGACGGTATAATACGCAGATAGACGGGGTGGAACTGCGCGGACTTCAACCCTACATGATAGCACAGCAGGAGTTTTGCTGCGAAGAGGACGGTAAGCTAGTTGGCACAAAGGTTGCGAAACATCCCAGAGGGCAGTCGTACCTTCTTTGCTGTCTTGTAGAACATCTTGCTCTGGGCAGATAGTTCGTTCGAGCGGTCTACTAGGTCATTGATCTTCTCTCCTCGCTGCAAAACCGATTCGATTGTCTTGTGCTATGAGTCGCACACGCAGGATTATCAGTCCACAGCGTGCGACATGGGAGGACAAACAATGCGCACGAGGATGATCTTGGTCTCGTCTAGCTCCTGCTGCACTTTCATGATCGCATCCACCTGTCTCGGATCCTGATACTTCTGCAGATAGGTGTTGACTTCCGGGAAAGAGATGGCGGCAGGGGTGTTAAAGGACGCTTGAGGAACCTTCGCGATGAAGTCATCGAGGAGCTTTGTGAGGAGAGAGAATGCAGGCCGGACAGGGTACTCCTGATCCGCGATCATGACAGCTACATGCAAGGCCAACACTGGTGTCACTACGGCTAGAAGCTGGCGGTGGACGGGGTGGAAGACGGACCTGCTAGCTGCTCTGCTCCGCCGCGGTTATAGACGTGCGCAGTGTACACGTTCTCCTGAATGCTTTGCCGCTGGCCTTGTGGGGTACGCTCTGCGACCGTCTTGGTGAAGAAAGACATGAACTCGCTGACAGACCCGCGCTGGTAGAAGGAGAAGGAGGAGAGGTCGGACGCGCTGCTGAGGACTACTGCAGACTTGTTTGGGGGTGCGAGAACAATAGCCAGCGAATAGACCTTCATGGTTGCCTCCCGTCGAGTGAGCAAAGACGTGTATATATGCGATGGGGTGAGGAGAGGAGAAGGGCGAGGTATGTGCAAAGCAGAAAGCCTGTCGTTGCAACTTGCGAGGCGCTGTGAGAGCGTGTAGCGCCCATCGCCTCACCGGCCCGCTTGGAAAACCAAGGCCAAGAGGATTTTGCGCTCGAATTGGGCACCTCTCCACCTTGACAAGCTTCGGTGCATCGACCATGAGTCTCTCGTCTTTCCTGCTTCCTGGGACCAACAAAGGCAAGGCGAAGGCGATCGACAAGGGTTTAGATGATCTCTTTCGATCCACTACGGTAAGCCCAACGTCCTGTCTCTGTTTTCTCCAGACAAGGTCTAAGAAGTGGACATTCAGGTTCCATCCACTCGCCTAGCTCCCGATGTAGCCCCTTCAGCAACTATTGCACCAGATACATCATCCGAGAAGAAGAAGCGAAAGGCGTCCGAGGCGACCGCGAATGGGAAGGCGAAACGATCGAAGCTCGAGGCCGCAGGCATGTGGTCAAGTTGAGCATTTGTATATGCCCCCGAAGGGCTCATTATTTTTTCAGCCACCCCATCTTCATCAAAAGAATCTAGGAAGGCTGTAACAAAGGCAACACACGCTGTCCTCGAAAGCGAAAGTGAGGAAGAGGAGTCTGGAGGTCAAGACAGCGAGGCCGAGAGTCAGGACGAGGACGAGGATGAGGATGAGGGCGATGGCGAGGATGGCTCGGAGGAGGAAGAGATAGATGAAGCATCCAGTGAGCCCGATGACGAAGGAGATCCATCGAACCTCGTGCACGAGTCGCTGCAGAAGGGTGCGCAATCCAAGGGCCAGTCGCGACACGGCAAGCCAAAGTTCATACCCTCAGAAGAGACCCCGGAGCAGCGCGACGCCCGCACCATATTCGTCGGGAATGTAGCGGTGGAGGTCACAAAGTCCAGAGTACGCTCCTCTTCGCTCAACCTTTACACCACTAACAGGATGATCTGTGTGTATATGTAGCCCTCTCAAAAACAATTCAAGCGACACATCCTCTCGTTTGTCCCCTCCGCCAAAATCGAGTCCGTCCGCTACCGCTCTGTCGCCTTCAAGAAGCCCACCGCAGAGCTCCCCGACGACTCCCGTAAAACGTCCCATTCCCACCCCGATCCCAAGAAGCCCAGCAAGGGCCGCGAGCACGACCGTGACCGCGCCGCGGCATGGCGCGCGAACGAAGGCGAAGATGACGAGACGACCGCGGCGCCACAGAAGCAGTACCTTACCCCAAAGGAGAAGAAGAGGCTCGCGTTCATCAAGCACGAGATCCACGAGCATGTCGATGCGGTGAATGCGTATGTCGTCTTCGCGCACCCGCCGTCGGCGGAGGCTCTTGCGAAGCGGCCGGCGAATGTGCCTCCGCCTGCGCCTGTAATGGACCCGTACGATGCGGCGAGCGCATGTGCGGAGAATGGCGATGGAAGCGTGTTCCAGGGGCGGACATTGAGGATGGATGTGGTCAAGAAGGGCTCGCGGCCGACGGAGGGTCGAAGCGGGGAAGGTGAGCACGAGATTGGTGGTGCGGGGGAGAAAGCGATGGCTGGAGACCCGAAGGCGACTCTCTTCGTGGGGAACTTGGAATTCACCAGCAAGGAGGAGGACCTAAGGGCGTTTTTCGAGAGTGTGGTCACGGAGGAGAGGGGCAAGCCAGGGGAGAAGGATTCGGGCAGCGACCGCGAGGAGGACGAAGAGAGCGATGGCGAGGAGGGAGAAGAGGGCAAGCTGCGAGCGTGGGTGAAGCGTGTACGCATCATCCGCGACAAGGACACCCAACTCGGGAAGGGCTTTGCGTACGTCCAGTTTGTGGTGAGTATTCCCCCCTTCATCCATGTTCTACCTCACTCTGATCGCATGTATGCCCCATGCAGGACCGCGAATGCGTCGACGAGATCCTCGCGCTTGAACAGGCCAAGCTCAAGTTCGCCAAACGCAAACTCCGCGTCCAGCGCTGCAAGACCCTCCCTGGTGGCCCCAAACTGCGTGTAGCCAAAGCACCTCGCGCCGCTTCGTCGTCCACCTCTGGTCCACACGGCAAGCCCTCTCGCCCAGGCGCATCACCTGCGCGACCAGAGCGCGCGCCTCGCCTGGTGCCAACTCGCGCGCCGAAAGGCAACCCTGAGCTGGGTGCGAAGCTCGCGCATCTGCCCAAAGAAGAGCGCAAGAAGGCGAAAGCTGCTGACGCGGACCGCGTCGCGCGACGACTGGCGAAGAAGCGCGCGAAGTCGTTGGCGGAGAAAGGTGTGAAGTCCCAGGAAGACCGCGAAAGGGTGCGGAAGCGGACGGGCGAGCGCAAGGAGGGAGGACATGGAGCCCAGGGAAAGAAAGACAAGCCGAAGAAGAGGGTGCGGAGCGGGAACGCGATGATGAAGATGAACACGAAGAAGTAGGCACTTCTAGCCCGTGGATTGCAGTTGGCGACGGTTGTGCTGGCTGTTGTGGGGCACCTTCCTCGAGATTTGACTTCGCGAATCTCCAACGTTGATAACTGTGGGCGGGTTATTATCCATTAGGTGCGCTAGTGATACAACAAGTGAGGTATACAAAACGAGATATACGGTAAGAGGTACGACCGTGCGATAGATAGCAAACAGCGACCAGATGACAGGAAAGACCCGAAGCTCAACTACTTTTTCCTTGACTTTTTACTGCTCCCTGCGGCTGCTTTCTTGTCCTCCTTGTCGTCCGCCTAGTGAAAGGGCGATTGGCCATCGTGGATCCACAAGACAGCGGAGAAGTGCGTACCTTCCGCTTCGTACCCTTGCCCTTGCCCTTCTCGGCGGGCTTTTCTTTTTCTTTCTTAGGAGACGTCTTGGGCTTCGCGGTGAAGAAGCCATCAAGACGACCCTGCTGTTTCGCATTGAGGAACTTGCCCAGCTTCTCTGCTCCCTTTCTGACGCGCTCCTCGCTGTCGCAAGGTGGTTAATGCTTGACATGTTAGCACATTGCATGACAAACGTACTTGAAGCCCTTATCCTTGACGAGGAAGTCAACCAGGCCCTCGATGTCGGGACTCTTCCACTCGAGTTCAAGCTGGTCCGCAGGGGTAACGTCCGGTTTCTGGAACACCTCCTTCGCTGCTTCCCAAGGCCACTCCTCCGGGACCTGCACACCACCTTTCTTCTTCTTGCCGTCTTCGGCGGCCTCTTCCTTCTCCGCCGTCCTGAGCCACAGCATGTCAGTCCAGCGATATACAGTGAAGACAACCAGCCACACACTTCTCTCTCAAGTGCTTAATGACCTTGCCGAGTGACCCGTACTCCCTGATGAGCTTCAGCGCGCTCTTTGGCCCGACGCCCTTGATCGGCTCGAGGTAGTCGCATCCCAGAAGGATACACAAGTCGATGAACTGCGACATGTCCATTTCAAGCCCCTCCAAGGCTTTTTCGAGGTTGATCTCGGAGATAGGTGTCTTGCGAGCCTCGGAGAAGGTGAGGTGGCGGTAGAGGATGGGTGCGCTGAAGGTGAGCGTGTCCATGTCCTCCGAACCTGCTGCGTAGACTTTGCCGCCGCGCGCGAGCTCGGCGCATTGTGCTTCAGCTTCAGATGGTGCCTGGGGAGGATCGAGCCATTTGAGATGGCGAACGAGGGAGAAGGAGGGATCAGAGGGAAGGGAGTCATACCACGACGAATGGAATACCCATGAGGCCGAGGAGCTTCCTGCACTCCTCATTGTGTTCACGAGTTACTTTGACAGTCCTTCGGGAGAAGCGGTCCATATCTTCCGTGGTACCTTTATACGAGAGTGGGCTGTTCTGTTATGACGTGATAGGAGAAGGGTAAGCCTACCGGTCTCCTTCGCCTCTTCCCCTTCCTCCTTAGCTTCCTCTCTCCTCTCCAAACGTTTAGACAGCTACACAGATGTTGAGTGACGGCATTTCTACTGCAGATAGGATCCACTTACTACGCCAGCCTTTAGCTCTGGAGGCTTGCCGTCGAAGACATACGCAGGCTTGATGCCATTCTCAACCATACGTATTGTGCGGTAGAAGAAACCCATAAGGTGACTCCCAAGCGATCTCAACACTTACTGGCTGCATAATACAAAAGTAGGTTACTCACCTGGTCGTCTCTCCAGCGTCGTTTGTCAACAACTCTCCGTCCTTCTGGCGGACAGCGATGAGGAACTGGTATATCGACATGGACGCGTCGATGGCGACTTTGCGTCCAAATAGTGTCTTGATTTCATGTTCCTGCGCGCAACGCATATGAATACATCGGGTGGTCATGAACAGGATAACTGTGGTATACCTGGATGGCCTTGGGCGCGTGCTCGACCAGGAGGGCAGTAAGGCCCTTGATACCCATGTTAGTTAGTCTACGAGCGTTGGCAGCGTATTCCGAATTCCAGCGGCTTGAAAGAGTTCCGTGGGGCAATGTGACCAGGAAGGTGGGCAGGGGCAACGAGCAGAGGCCGGTGGGGAAGTTGGAGCAACGCCCTCAGCGCTACCGGGCGCGTCGCGCCTGACTGTGACGTGGGTGACAAGCGCTGTGACGTAACGCGAAAGTCACAGAAGGCGGTGACTTCCTTGGAAGGAGACGCCCATAATGTTTTCTGCTTGCTGCAGCTTCATCTGCTCCAATACATACACGACCAGGATATATGCGCCCAGACTCAGCCCAGTCCCCTAGCCCCATTCCGTCAGACAACGAATCACCTCGTAGCAGCGATGAACGTCCGAGGAAACGACGACGGACTTGCAGTGCGTGCAGCAGTCGCGGTCATTTCATGTCCCAGCCTAACCAATGTCCACCAGGCAATTATGTCCCGACTTTTCAGCAGATAGCCCTTGAGGAGATCGACCTCGAGATAGCTATCCGCCAGCGTATGGCTGACACCATCCAGTCTCGGATGAACTGGGCTGTACTCCTCCAGGAATCGGTGCAGAGGGCTGTCGGGCAAGGTGCGCTACTCACTCCTACCCCAGTGAGCTTGCTAAGCTCTCTACAGGGTGTGAGGACTTCCGTGTCGCATCACTGGATGCACTAGATGCGATTGCGGCCCCTTGCGATCTCATCTTCAACCGCGAGAATCCCCTTCTACCCGTCTCTTCACCTCGTCCCACAATCGAAGAACCTCCTCCAAACTCATCCACGCCAGAGCCGCCCCAGATGCTCAGAATCGGCTCTCGCACATCCCGCACCCGTGTTTTCTCCCGCGCACCTCTTGCTCCTCCCAAACGTCTTCTTTTCCTCCGCAACACAGCCACTACACCACCAGAGATCGCTAAACTCGCATGCCCTCGATGTTCTCGCTTTGACTTCTCAAATCTTCAAGGCTTACTCAATCATTGTCGAATTCGGCACCAGCTCGAGTATGGAAGTCATGACGAGTGTGTGCAACGCTGCGCCGTCCTCGTACCGGAACAAGAGCGGGAGCGTCTTGTCCAGAATGGGGTCGAAGTGGCAGGTATCTCACTCCCAAGTCTTCGCAGACTGTTCGAAATTGCTGTGGGCGCAGGGGACAGCGTCAGACTCCCTCCACTGCCCAGCAAGTCGGCTACGCCGGCAACGAGTGCTCCAAAGACGGATATCGAAGATGAACTTAACACACCAGCCCCGGATGTGGCCGATATGCGTACCGACTCTTCAGTATCATCAGCCTCGCAACCGACGGCTCATGCGACGAAGACCCTAGGGTACCACGCCGACACACCTGCTCTTGCACAGTTTCTTGGCCGTATCCCCAAACAACGATGCATCAACGTACGCGCGAACGAGGACGACACGGTTGACATCGAGAAGACCCCAGACGGATCTGGGTTGCAGCTCAGGAAGATGTGGCGCAAATCCTATACACACAGAAATGCCGCCCGGAAGGATTTGGACGAGGTCGTACCTCTAGCAGAGTTGCACACGAATGGTGTAGACGAGAAAGTTGTCGAGACTTTGGGTCCTCACCTGGATGCCTCTACGAGGGAAAAGCCCTCTAGTCTCCATATGCTTGCGGGAACACGGTTCCACATCGCTGCCCGTGTCCAGGTGTCAGACTTCAGTCTCTACATTCCCTCCGGTGAGTCTTCCTTCTCAACGCGCAATAGCCGCTCTGACCAAGCAGTAACCTTCTGTAGATCGTCGACCGCCAGACCGTCCCAATCATTCCTATCGCTGGCGAATTGCTGTCACATCTCCATCATACGTATGTCGCCCACCCACATGGTGCTCCTCGTTCGTTGTTTCTCTCTGACGTGCGCAATCTTTCGAACAGTCTCTCCCGATCTCTTCGGTTCTTAGCAAACTGACCGTAAGTTCGGCGTCAGACCCACCCCCGTCAACGCTCTCTAAACCAATCGCGCTGTCCGAGCCTCCATTCGTCATCACGAGTACCACAGATCAACCCTTCCTCGCACGCTTGGCGTTCACCTGGGCAGGTACCATGAATGCTGAAACGGAGATCGAACATTGGGTTGAAGTGCGTACGCTTCGTTCCACTTAGTTGCCCGTTTGGGTCGGAATTTATAACTGTCTGTTTACGTACAGCTCGATCCGATGCAGTATACAACTGCGCAGCTGGGGGACGAACAGGTGTTTGACGTTGAGCTCGATCGGCACACAGAACTCCTGCCTGTACGAGATGACGTGCGAGCGGTTTCGTGGGAGGATGTACAGTCGGCAGAACATGCACCCGACAAGCCCGATGTCAAAGATGAGGAGGAGCAGGAACGAGAAGAAGAACCTGGTGAGCCAAGTTTGCTCATGTTGGATGCGCTTTGGACGAGCTGTCTGATTATGCTTCTTCTTTGCTAGGGTGGATAGGAGAATTAAGGTCTCTACTGCCGCAATTCCCCATGACAATGCGAGGTACATCTCACGGAGTTTTCTGCAACAACGCTCATAATTAAAGGAGCTCGGATCATCTACATATTAGACACGAAGGGCCGAGTCTTCTCCGGGAGCGACGAGGTACCATACACGCTTGTGGCCACCCCAGCTCTGTTTCGCAAACTCAATTATGGCCGGCGCAAGGCGATCGAGGTCAGTGCCCATTTACCTACTCGTTAGATTGCCGCAATCGCGTTGTTGGTTCCTGTCGCGCTGGGTCCTTGATAACTGATGTAAAGGGCTTCTTCGCTAGATCGCGCGCGCAAGAGCGCTGCGGGAGGCATATGCTCAACACGTCTCCCAACCATCAACATTCGAAGCAGCACCACCCGCTGACGGAGAGACTGCACCAAACACCATTCCCGCCGACACGGCTACCGCTACTCAGTTGTCAACTGCTGATGTGTTCCACTGGCTCGAGCAAGAGGGCCTCTTCCCTCGCAGCAACGCGGCCACCTCCCGAGTCGATGTTCAGAAGCGAAGCCGGGGATCAAGAAACCAGCTAAGCGGGCCGCCCGCTTACTGTTGTGCATGCGGGTTGGAGCGCACATGGCACCCGACGCTTCTCGAGGAACGCTCTGTCGCCGGCAACACGCCATTCACTGTGACTGAGACTAAGCCGGGCAAGAGTGCATCTGGGCAACACAGGAACCTGATCCTCGCTTCGCTACTGTGCACGACGTTTCAAGAGGCAAAAGCGATAAGATCGCCTGTGGTCGACGTTGATATGCTTCTTGGTCGCAGCACTCACGTTGGCTCGACAACTTCATCCGGCTCTGGGAGTGCCGATCCCGCTGCTCTTCTTGCACGTCAGCACCATGCAGGCAGATTAGTTCTGCGAGAAGGCTGGGAAGGGTTGCCGTATTCCTTACACCCTGCGATCTTCGCGCGAGGCGCTGTTCACGAAGAAGACGAAGAAGGAGGAGATCTTTCAGCCTCACACCCTATCGCGCGTCTGTTCCCGGGATCCCCGTCACTCAGCGCGAGGGAGCTCAACGCTGCACTGGTCCAGGTGGCGGACCCGAGACTTGTAACCGCGATCCGCCGCATAACGGGCCTTCCTTCCTCGCGATACAACCCTTTTCAGGCTTGGATTGTGGCCAACCCTGAATCGTGCCACAACGACGTCGCGATTGTCAGGAGTCAAGATACAACTTATACAGGCCATCACACTACCCCGGGACCACCGCCTTCTTCCTCTGAACTTCCGTCGCCGTTACTCTCGTCACCAAGGCGCCCTCCGTTAGCAATCAAGTTATCGGGTTCCTCTCGGCCTCTCCGGACGACCACCCCCGACTTTATCCCGCCGTCTGCGGTGCCTGGCATTGACGAGCATCCACGCGACACTGCGAACGCGCTCCTCGCACCCTCTGCGTTACTCGCGATAGCGATGCGCTCCTTCGTCCGTCGCGTTGTGGACCGTGGCGTCGAGGCATTGCGCCATGATGAATCCGCGCTTCGCGACGCGCGACGGAAGCATCTCCAGCCACACGGCCGCGGACGCCGCAAGATGGACGCCACAGAGGGCGTGCGACGCGTGCTCACGCCCGCACATGTGCTGGGCGGGCTTGTGCGGCATGCGGGG
>VJXU01003730.1:0-10984 GCA_008694245.1 Ganoderma sp. BRIUMSc | reverse complement strand
CTGCCCGCGTCGACGGGCGGGTTGGGCCCGCCGGGGGCGGCGAAGTCGATGTCGTACTTGGGCGCGAGGACTGTGGGAAGGGAGCGTCGTCAGCTTGGGGTTCACGTTGCGTGATGCGGTTGCACTGGAGACTTCGGTTGTGGACACAGCGATGGGGGGCACGCACCGTAGTATGGATGCGCCGCTTCGGGGAGGTACCAACCCTGCGTTGGGAGGTGAGTATATGCGTGCCGATCGCGTATCAGACGTCATCGATCTGCGCGTACCGTCGGGGATCCCTGCAAAGTCTTGTCGGCGGAGGTGAAAACGAAGAGGATGCGCTTGGGCATGTTTATGTTGTACGAGTCGCTGAGGGCTTGAAGACGTGCAGTTGGGAGAGGCTCTGGAGAGATGAGGGGGTCTGAAGACCTCTTGGTGGCTTATATACGGATGAGCAGGAGATGGCCGACATCGTTGGTCGCTGGGGTTCCCAGTTTACCCTGTGCGGTGTCGATCCCACGCGTGCGGGTCGGTAATTCATTCAGTCCGGTTGCCTCGAGATCACGAAACGATCGCTTCATTCCCCACCTAGTGGTTTTCCGGGATTATCATGTCTTGCCTACTTAGCTGCTTGGCTTACACCCGGACGCGATGGGTGAATGAGAAACCTTAGTAATGGTTGGGAAGAAATGTCTCCTGGGTCCTTCTTGAGCCGCACTAGGCATGCTTCAGTGCGCGAATTCTGTCAGGTTGTAGGGTTTGTAATCCCACCGCGCTGGATGACATGACATACCTGGGGCTTGTAGAACAGACTTTCGAACTCGTTTGACAGGGAAGCAGCCAATCATATCCCGACCGGGACTCCGTTCGCATCGCTGACAAATCAGCACACAGGCGTTTAGACTACTACATATGGAATATATATTGGGCGTTGAGGCAACGTTATACCCTACACAATTTTCTTTGTTCTGGCTCCAAATCAGCGAGTAATATCGTACATGTCTTGGGTTCTCTGGAAAATATGAGGATGGGGAAATATGCAAAACGCTCGACTCCGGCTCATGGCAGCAATGCAGACTGCTAGTATGGTCGGCACGGCGCCGAAGAACTTCAAGGGCCAAGGCACACATTTTCAGACATTCATATACCATTCATGTGAACACAAGCATGCTAATTAAACTTGGCACTTAAGTAATGTATATTCTCATAGACATTTAGACCGCGACGAGAGTATTGTCGGGCAGGGGGACGAGGGAAGACTGGTCGGACATCCTCTGCCCGATAAAAGATGTCCGGATACTTTGTATGAACATGAGGAACACGCACATTTGACCTCCTCTCCTTGGCCTACAGGTACAGTTAGACAGGTCTTGCTGCCATTACGCGGACAGCGCCTTATCAATCGCCAGCGCAACGCCCTTTGCGGAGGCTGGGTTTTGCCCAGTGATGAGCATACCATCCACGACGACGTGAGGCTACATACTCTTTTCATCAGCATAAAATGAAAGATGAGGAGTTTCACTCACGTCAAACGGTTTGGCGGCTTTTTCATACATTCCCCCCAGCTCCTTGATACGATCCTCGACGAGGAAAGGAACAGCCTGCAATGAACATCAGCCGCTGCAGACACGACGCCCATGAGTGCTCAATGGCTAGTAACAGACCTTGACAGCGTCCATAATCTCCTCCTCTTCGTTCGAGAACGCCGTTGCCCGCCTACCCCTGAAGATGCTATGGCCCCGAGCGTCGGTGATGTTCACGAACGCCGCGGGGCCATGACACACGGCGGTCGTGAGCTTGCCCGCCCGCCAAAACTCGCTCGCAAGATCGATATTTGCGCGATCCTGCGGGAGGTCGAGCACGGGCCCGTGTCCCCCGACATAGAACACGGCGTCGTAGTCCGCAGCTTTTACGTCGGAGAGACGCTTTGCAGATCCAAGCTTCTTCTGGACCGTGGGGTTCTCGAGGAACTTGGGGATGTCGTCCGGGAACGTCCTGACGCTGTATTCGTCTACAGGCGGGTTGGGGCCCTTGGGCGAAGCGAAGTCGAGGTGGTACTTCTCCGAGAGGACTGGGGGATGGAGGGTGGTTAGGGGGTGGGTAAGTGATGCCCGACACGTCCGTGCGTAAGGGGAGGGGAGCGTACCGTAGTAAGGGTGGGCCGCCTCGGGAAGATAGTAACCCTAAAGCACGTCAGCTTCGGGGCATGTATCTGATACCGAGATGAAGAGGCGCACGGTTTGACCACCGGTGAGATTCTTGTTAGCTGATGTGAAAACAAAGAGGATGTGCTTCATGTCGTGTCCTTGGATTCCCGCAGATGAGTGTTTCCACTAAGGAGATGGGCTTGATTAGGGAGGCGACGAGCCGTCCTTTATATGACGACATGCTTATGGCGTGCCCCTGCGGGCGTCGTTCTCAGGACACCGGATATCGAGAATGCGGGTCCAGGTGGAGACCCCCTTCGATCCCGAAGGTGTGCACGCTAGACGGCATACAGACTAAGTAGTGATGGCAAGTGCACTTTACACGGCATGCAGTGATTCAGTCAGAAATCAGCATGACAGGCAGACATGTGTACCCACACGTGCGGCGAGTAGTACGACACTCACGAACCTCCTCCTGAACAGCCAAGGCTGCGAATGCCAGGCATGAACCGAGCTTAGCGTGCCCCTATGTTAGCGCCTGGTGGTTTCTCAGCGGGTCCGGATATGTGCTGGACCCATGGCCAGAGTAGAATGCCGAGCGACGTCACGATCGAGTGGAACAAAGTATGGAGGCGCCGACTCCGAGGCTCGCTGAGCCAAAACCCCGCACTCGATTAGATTAGATACATGAGTATCTCAGATCCCTCGATCCCGCGCCATGGGCGCCTATCGCGCTCTTGCTGCTCGCTGCTTGCCCGTCTGAGCCTTCGCCGTCGAACTCATCCTTCTCCACGGTGACCACTAGCCTTGCTCCGTCTACCTGCTCTGCGTTCCCGCACACCCCTTCGATATGTCTGCGTTCTTTGGCCTGTGAGATTAACCTCCTTCCCCGCAAAGCTGGCACGGAGCCGCGCTGATCACTGGCCGATCGTAGCGGCAAAACACGCACCTTCAAGCCCCGCAAAGATGTACCGGAGGGCACCAAACAGTACCAGTTGCGCAAGTACGCAGAGGCCACCCTGGTGAGTAATGCACTTCGCCCTCCGACTTGCATGGCTCTATAGATATGGATGCTGCCACAATTCCTGGTTGTATGCTCAGCAGGATGCTTGCAGGGCTCGGGCAACCTTCGTCTCGCCGTGCGTCTACCGGACGGGGAAGACCTGAATGAATGGTTGGCCGTGCATGGTACGCTCTCTCCATCTCCACACCCATCTTAGCCAGAAGGTCCGTCCCGTGCGCGAATTGCATTCCTTACACGGGCCCCGGCAGCCGTGGACTTCTTCAACCACCTGAACATGCTTTACGGCACGGTCACCGAGTTCTGCACGCCGCAGGAGGTACGCCATCCCCGCTCCACCACAGAACACTGAGCTAAATTCATTTACATGTCAGTGCCCGATCATGTCTGCAGGACCAAGGTGAGCCGTCCCGCCTGACGAGACGGCGGTTCCGCTCGAAAGGCACTCCGCTGACCTTGAGAGTGCGCGGACATAGGTATGAATACCTATGGGAGGACGGCGTTCGGTACAAGAAGGCAACGAAGCTGCCCGCACCGGAGTACGTTGACGCGCTGATGAATTGGGTACAAGGGCTGCTCGACAACGAAGAGATATTCCCGAGCGAGATGGGTGCGTCCAGAAAGCGCTGGAAAGCGCCGGGTCGCTGACTGTGGCGTCCGATTCCCGCTGTCCGTCCAGGCAAGCCGTTTGCGAAGAACTTTCGGGAGACCATTGGAAGGCTCTTCCGCCGGCTCTTCCGTGTGTACGCGCATCTGTACAGCAACCATTTCGATCACATTTGCGCACTCGGGATCGAAGGTCAGAGTGGGGCTGTTAAGCCTATGTGCGATCGTTGTGGAAACATGGACTCATTCTACGGGGGTTTATGCTGACAGCACACCTGAACACAAGCTACCGGCACTTCTTCCTATTCGTGAACGAGGTACGTGAGCAGGGGGGACGTGTTGGAGCTTAAGAGCAGGACTAATAGGGATGGTGGAGCAGTTTGATCTTGTGGACAAGCGAGAGCTAGCCCCTCTGGACGAGCTCAACGAAGCCATTCTGGCGGAGGACAAAGGCCGGTGAGAGGGCAGGGGCCAGGGGACAGGATCATGATGGTTTGCAGGTTTGCCGTCGCAAAGATTGTACAGTAGAGGTGGATGTAGCGCTGGCCCGAGATACCCCATGGGCGATAAGCACGTTCTTTCTGGAACACCATGACTGTCATCGACTGCGTGAAGAAGCTTCGCCCTGCAACCGACGTCATTGGTGAGTACGCAGCCTCTGGGACGCTGGCCGGCGTGCAGCCCAGCCTCGGTGGTTGCGTGGCTGGCAGACGGGAGACTGTGGACGAGGAGGGCGGCGAGCGGGATGGATCGGAGGAGAGGTGGATGAGCTAAGACTGGAGAGGGGGCGAGTGTGGAATGCATTCCGACTGATATCAGCAAGATCTGGGCTGCTGGATCTGGGACATGGACCGGCCGGGAGCGGGGCATTTGACCGCATCGAGGGCGACACTCCTGTGTGCTCCCTCTCCGAATCCAAATGCAACTCCAACCCCATGTCCTCCCCGGCCGTCGCTGACTTGCACTCTGCCGAGATCGACCTGCTATATCTGCCCCCAAAGTCTATCGAAACCTTCCTCCGCCTCTCCCCTCTCTCCCCGCCCCCTCACCATTCTCTTCCGCCCACGATGGACAACGCAGAATGGGACAACGTGCTCCAGTACATCTCCGACCCCAATGACTTCGCCTCTCCCCGATCAGAACGCCCAGTCTCCGAGATGACTGGCATCCCGCTCAACACCCAGCATCCCACCCCAACCCAGGTCCTCACCCCTCCTGTACGTCTCGCTCCTCCCGCGCACTCACAAGTTCAGCCAGCTTACAGTCCCTCCCCTCCAGGGCTCCGACAAGACGTCCCATACTCCCCCAGATTTCCCCGACGGCTTGCCCCAGGACCATCTCCCAGGTAATACCATCGTCTCTGTCTCGACCACCTTCCACCCAGGCGCGGCACTCCTTCCCATTCCCCCAGACCTTATCTTCCTCTCTGCCGATGGCGTGTTCTTCTACGTCCATACCACCCAGGTCCTCGCTTTGTCTACCAACCACTTCGAGGACCTTGTCCCTCCAAAACCGCACAAGTCCAAGATGCGCGACGACCTTGGGCCAGTCGTCCCGGTCCTGGAGTCGGCCAGCGTGCTCAACATAGTATTGCACGCCGTGTACGATATCTCGTGCGCGCATTATCACCCCGGCGTTGACACGCTCATCGCTGCGGTCGAAGCCATGTCCAAGTACGGCCTTCCGCCCAGACGGCATATTGCGCCCTCTTCCCCATTATACTCCCTCATCCTCGGCCAGGCACCCATGCAACCGATCGTAATTTATGCCCTCGCCGCTGCCCACGACCTTTATGACCTCGCGGTGCCAGTCTCAAGCCATCTGTTGTCGTTCGCGCTGCATACCCTCACGGACGACCTCGCGATACGCATTGGGCCTGTGTACATGAAACGCCTGTTCTTCCTGCACCTTGGCCGACTTGACGCGCTCAAGCGGTTACTCCTCCCCCCTCCACACCCTCATCCGCCAACGTCCGGGTGCGACTTTACGGAGCAGAAGAAGTTGACGAGGGCTTGGGCACTCGCGTCGGCTTATCTGGCATGGGACGCACGTCCAGGTACGCATACAGTCAAAATTCATCGTTGGGATGGCATGCTGAACAATGACGCGTCCGGACGCGCGCACAACGCGTTCCCGCGTTCTGTTACGCATTGTGTCGTTGCCCACGGTTGTCTGACACAGACCTGTCAACGAGTGCGATGGAAAGCGCGTTATTGCCACTGGCAGACCACCTGTCCTGTGACGTGTGCAAAAAGAGCCTGGCGGACCGGGTTAAGCAGCTGGTGATCCAGTGGTCTGTGGTCAAGGTATGTGCGACTGATTCGCATACGGGGGTGCCTCGCTGATCGGGCCCATGCCAAATGCGTGTACGCGGGAGCAGAGGTCGATATGACAGACCGAGTCGCGCGTCGGTGCTTCGGTCTCAGTTGGAACGCGCAGTCGATCCGGGAGGAACAGCGCGCTTCTCCCGTGCCAGTTTAGGCTCAGATCGCGACAATCCTGCACCAGCTGACGCGCACATACTTTCGCGCTCGAACCTGCGGAGAAGCCCTCGCCACTGACAGAGATGGAGCTCTGCAGGACCCTGTGTCCCTCACTCCTTGTCACTCCCGCCCGAAAATCGCCCATTGGCCGTCTTCCCCTCGATTCCCCTTCCTTCCTTTTGACACAAAACCCCGCGCCCGCGCCCGGCTTTGCGTCCTAACTTATTCGTCAATTTGCCGCAATGTCGTACACGCTGTCATTCGCATCAAATGCCATATGCCCCCGCCGCCCCCGCACACACACGTCTCACAAGTCACGCCGTCCACGCCTCGTCGACCAGGGAGTAGTAAAGCAACTCAATCTGTACCATAGCCCCACCTGTATCTCTTCAAGCTCTCTTGTTCTCCCACCATTCGCCGGCCGCCGCCTTCCTCTTCGCTGTAGCCTCATAGCAATCCCCCTTGTTGTAACGCTTTCGCACCCCCGACTCGTTCGCCGCTTGCACCAATATCACCCGCAATTCGCTGCCTCACGCACCTTCGCCCAGTCCTCGCGGAAACACATTACCCCTTGCACCTTGCCATCCTTGTCCTCGAACCCGCACGTCCCGCGATCCCTTATTCCCCCCTTCGGCCCCTCATCACTCCCTTGACCGGATTGCCTGCTTTCGTGCTTCGACGCACAGCGCATGGTCTGGTCCCCCGGGAGTGGCGAGCAGGGGCACACGCATACACGCACTTAGCATAGTTACTCGTGTTATCTCTGCATTTGGAAGGTTACTGTCCGCCACCGTGTATTTTTACCGTCGGTCGGCCTGTCGTCGTTGGAACACGATCATGCACTAGTACTGTTATTGTTTTGTTGCACGTCCACCAAATTGGAGCGATTAACCAAGATTGCCTTCCGATCCAGCGTCGACGGCGGGCGTCCATCTCTGTCCACATATGTAAAACACAAGCAGAAGGGAACGACAAGGGTCCCAGGTACAGGACGTCAGAACTCCACTCCACCGACAAGCTCCTCTCACGTCTGGGGTAGGGGTCGAGGTTTGCATTTGGACATCCGCCCGATAGACCTCGTGGAGTCGCACCCAACCCACCTGCCGGCCTCACGGAACCGCCGCGATGAGCGAGCCGTCCTGGAGGTCCGCAGCACGCTTTGCGCGTTTGATCTTGTGGACCTCCTCGCGCCTCCCAAAGTCTGAGTCGTGGAGCTCCTGTGTACACAAGGTTTGGGTCAGCGTCCGGGGTCCAGTGGCCGCGCAACGAGGACAAGAAGGCGAGGCGGAAGCAGACACGCTCGTCTCCCATATGCGCGTCTGCGGGCGTGTTGCGGGAATCGTGGGTGGCGTGCCTTAGGAAGGTCAACGCCACGATAGCGCAGTGCAAAGTAGAGAAGGGTGCAGAGACCCGGCCCAACCAAAGGAACAGCAAGGACCGAACTGCACTCAGATAGAACAGAGGGGGAGGGGGGGCGTACCATGTTCGCAAGGCGCTTGGCGGTTGCGACCGCGTTGAGCTTGTCGAGAACTTTTGCTTCCGGGAGGGGCATTTCCGTGAGTTTGACACCTGTACGTCGGAGTGGAGCGTGAGCGGACGCCGCCAAAAGCCAACAAACGATGATATGGGTGCCAGGAAGGTTTTGGGGGAGCGTAAGTAAAGGCAAACCATCGTGGTGGAGCCCCGACGGATGTGCGGGACGGGTGGGCGAAGCGAACGGGGCAAGGGACTCACCGATTCGTTCCTCGACTTTCAGGATCCGCTCCTCGTCCCGCTCGGTTACGAAGCTCACCGCGACACCGCCGCGACCGGCACGCGCGGTACGACCGACTCTGTGCGTGTACTCTTCGGGCTCCGACGGGATGTCCCAGTTGATGACGATCGCGACGTCCTCGATATCGAGACCGCGGGCGCCGACGTCGGTGGACACAAGCACGGGCACGACGGACGCGCGAAAAAGGGAGAGGGATGAGAGGCGTTCGCGCTGCGTCAGGCGGGAGTGGAGGGCCGTCGTGCGGATGCGGAGTGTTTGGAGGAGGTGTGTGAGGTAAGCTGCTGTACGCGGGCGTGTGCAGAAGATGATCGTAGGCGGAGGCTGCTCGGGGGCCTCGTCGTCGTCCGCGGACTTCTTCTGAGGCTTGTTCCTCTTCGACGATTTGGATTGTCCGCCTTTTTGCTTGCCAGAGCGTTTGCTCGGTTCTGGAGGAGCCCGGCGGAGGTGAAGGGTGGATTCAGGAGGGTTACAGAGGAAGTGGTATAGGTAGGCTTCCCGAACATGGGATGGCACCAGGATGAAGTGCTGCTTGAGAGTCTCAACTGTCTCGACCCTGCGAAGATGGACCAATTTTAGGTTGGGGTAGCCTTGAACTGCACAATGATACGTACGGAGCAGTCATCCTGTGGATGAAGGGTTTTTGCTTTCCATGTTTCGGTGTTGCATCCGCGACCCGTTCTACTGCGGCAGTCAGAGTCGCGGTAAATAAGGATGTCTGGCGTTCCTTGGGCAACGTCTCAAAGAGATAGGACAGCTCCGGTGCAAACGACGGCGTCAGCAGCCTATCTGCCTCATCTAGGACCTAAGGATGGCAAGTGAGCGCACGAAAGCTGATACATTGCCGGGGACAGCATACCAAGAACTTGACCCGTGAGAGATCCCACTCCCCGGATGTACTCTTGAGTAGGTCGACGATGCGCCCCGGTGTTGCAACCACGACATGGGGACGGTTCCCGAGCTCTAGAGCTTGTGCCATCATATCAATACCTCCTACGACAA
The DNA here is from genome assembly GCA_008694245.1 of Ganoderma sp. BRIUMSc. Lineage (NCBI taxonomy): Eukaryota > Fungi > Basidiomycota > Agaricomycetes > Polyporales > Polyporaceae > Ganoderma > Ganoderma sp. BRIUMSc. The sequence continues at coordinate 1,975 of VJXU01003730.1, read as the reverse complement.
CCGCAGTACGGAGGTTAAGGGGAGCCCCAAGCACGGCGAACTGCTCTGAGATCTGGAAAGCCAGCTCGCTATTCAAGGTGAGCACTAAACCACAACATTGGGAGACATTGGCATACCGAGTCGGCGTGAGGACCAATGCAAATATCCCATATGGGTCCAGCGAGAGCTTCTGTAAGATGGGTAGCGCAAACGCGATCGTCTTTCCGGAACCCGTCTTTGCATTTCCTATGCAATCTCTGCCTTGGATAGCAACAATGTCAGGTGAGGAAGGCGTACTCAGTTGAATGGGTTAATACTCGCCTTCAAGGAGCGGGGGCACACATGCAGCTTGAATCTCGGTCGGCGACTGGATATGCATCTTTGCGAGAGCGGAGACTAGCACGGAGGATATGCCCATAGTTTCGAAACTCGCCGGAAGGGGCTTTGTACGCAAGGGGACTTGGAAGGTAGCGGTTTTTGTAGCCCTAGGCTTGAAAGAGATACGAGAGGATGCGAAACGACTGTCCTCGTCCTCGTCCTCGTCCTCGACCTCTTCACGTTGAGGTATGGATATCGGTGGGGCAGCGTGTTGCGAGAGGTCGCTCTCGTCCCCGGAACCAGAATCAGAGTCGTCCCCATCTTCCTCACTCCCACTTTCCGAGTCCTCGCCATCACCGTGGTGCCCCTTATACCCATCCTCCTTCGCCTCATCTCCAGACGAAGAGTCTTGCACGTCGAGGTCTTCCTCGTCGGTGTCGTCCAACCTTAGTCGTTTTCTCCGGGGCCCTTCCTGCATGCGCATGAGGTCATCTGCCGTCAACTTACGACGTTTTGCGTCCGCCATGTTTCCAGAAGATATTCCAGTCAAGCAAGACGGACAAGGCAGAGAAGGGACCTGGAGGCTGGGATACCGAGGCCAAGAAAACGCGGACTTGGCCGCGACCGAAAATCATGGTCACCGGGCCGGCGGACCGCTCGGAGAGCTTACATCGGCTCCCCGTAAGGGGAAACGTCATTTTTGATAACGGAGGCTAAGGCTACAGCTGTGTGGACAAAATGTACAAGGAATCATTACGGAGAGAGATACCAGAGTGAGCGCATTGAGGTCGTGAGGGCAGAAATACGGAAAATTGAGCGATGATAACGGAGATGTTCGTGAGATCTAACAACCGATGGCCAGTAGGGATACAGTGGAGCGAGATGGTGTTGGAACGAGGAGAGAAGGGGTCACCCAAAACTGCGACATGCCAGCTGTCGCGGACTGCGCCGATGACCAGAGCACATTACTGGGGCTGCAAGTCGGGGAAGATGGTGCCCTCGAAGTCCATGTGGCTGGGGTAGTCGCTGAACGAGAAGTACATGCTGGGATCCTCGTTCAGGTACGGCGGCCAGTTGCCTTGGGCCTCTGGGACGGAGGTGTGCCCCGTCGGCTCCCTCGTGGAGGACGAGGATGCCACGGCGAGGGGGTCGGGCAGCGACGGCGACACTGGCATGGAGGTGGACGATGGGAAAAGCTCGGGGAACGTGTACTTCGGAAGGGCTGGTAGCACGATGTTCCCGAAGGTGGACGCCCTTGGAGTCTAACGGCGGCAAAGTGAGCAATTTGACGCAGAAAAAGGGAGAGAGGGCTAGGCACATACCGCGTCGTCGTCATTAGCGTTCTGCACGGCAAGACTCGCAACGAACGTCCCAAGCATTGCATCGCCGTCGAGCTCATGGGCAAGAGGCGCGGGGCTGGTGAGCAGGGGATAGCGGTAGTGAACGAGGCTCGCAGGGGTCGAGGGCGGTCGGGAGAGGGAAACGGCGGGAGAAGCCGTGACCGATACAGAGGGGGTCTGTGGCATGACGAGGGTCGAGGTGGGAGACGACGCAGGCGTGTACGACAGAGCCGGGACAGGCTCGTCCTCGACCTTGGCCTTGCCGCTCGCGCGGGCGCTGGCGGTGCGGCGAGGCTTGGACTTGCGGGGACGTGGAGGGGCGACGGCGTCGCCCTTGA
>VJXU01003714.1:0-16359 GCA_008694245.1 Ganoderma sp. BRIUMSc | reverse complement strand
GAGCCGCAATTTGACTCAACATTATGGCAAGCGATTTGCAAGTCCCAGTGTTCCTCGTCACACTGTCGCCTATTGTATGCGCCGATTGGCCCCGGTCACACCGATGGAAACACGACATGGCCGTTCTTAACCGTTGCTCATAGGGTTTTAGCACGTTGGCAGCGACCGAAACGTAGCAGCTCGCCACTGCCTATGGTGTCGGCCCAGCCACGACAGTGGAAGCATGTAGGTGCTTTGGTTGAGTGTGCAACTGTTTGCTTCATCAGTCATGTATGCTTGTGCTATTGTGCAGAAGGGTAATCCGCCGACCTGTTGAGTCCCTGGATGTGATCGAGGATTATATACCCTCATCATTCATGAGCTTTGGATACAGTACATCACACTCTGCGTGCGCAGGTTAACCGGGCGCCAGAGCTGCCAGTGCCGACCATCGCGAGCGCCCAACTCGGCGTCACAACTTTCCAACCACCCACCACCAGAGAACCACCACATCATCCTCTTTCCCTAACGCACTTTGATCGCCGAGTGCTTCGCGTATTCGTGTTCACCTCCCTACATCATTTATACTCTCAAAGTCGTACCCAAAAGACGATTCCGGTTTGTGTTATTTCCTGGCTGCTATACCGCGTTCAACCGCTGACGGCCTCCTGCCCTCTCAAATTTCACTACTTAGAACCTCACTTCTCATGGATAAAACTTCGTACGTGATTAGTCTTAAAGACATGATTGGAAACTTCTTTCCACCGCCGGAATCTGGACAGTCGGCGACCGCCGCGATCCCAAACGTGTTCATCGATGTCCCCGCTTTCGATTGTGAGCAAGACATGTATCGGTACATTGTAAGTTGCATGATCCGATTCTTGCCTTAACAGTTTCTGAACATGGAAATACGTCGGGGCAGACCGTAGCACTTGACACCTCAACAGCAAGCCCTTTGATAGTGACACCTTATGAATCGTACCGGGACGCCCTCTCGAAGCAAGATGTCCACTGCGGGAGTTTCATTTCCGTTCGTGCCCGAGAAATGGAGGACTTCGGAGCTCAAAGCGAGCCAAGGAGAAGCCTAAAGACTTGGTCCCGCCTTGAGCTTCTCGTGAAGTGCCAGCTGGACCACGCCGCCGAGGATCCCTTCGACGAAACGAGGGAAGACAACGAAGAAGTCGCCGCGGAACGCACTGCGGTGATGGGCCAGGTCCTGTCATGTGCCGAGCTCGCGTTCAAGTACCAGCAGCGCCAGGCCGTCTTCATGGTCCTTTTCCTTGGCCATTACGCCCGCGTACTCCGGTTCGATCGCTCCGGCATCGTTGCCACTGAAAAGATCGACTACATCGAACGCGGCGATGAGCTCACGGCGTTCTCCGTCCGCTACTGCCGTCTCGGACGCACAGAGCGCGGACATGATCCCCGAGCCTCCCTCATCAGCACCACCGACCTCCTCTGGCGCCAGCTGAAGACGCATGGAGCGAATGCTGCGAAGAAGGACCCGGAGAGTCACGTTCAAAAACTCTTCCACGAGTCTCTCGACCACAAGTGGCCATGGTGGAGGCTCTCGGTGGTGGACGAAGAGACCAGCGCGGAACATTCTTTCGCGGTCGGCAAACCTCATTACTACACCAGCGGCGTTGTCGGCCGCGGGACTCGCGTATACGTCGCCGTGCCACTGAATAGCGCCGGAGAACCCGAAGGAGACGTCGTGTACCTCAAAGATGCCTGGCGTCGCGACAAGGAGGGCACGCACAAAGAGGGCACTGTCTTGAAGACCCTCAACGCCGCCAATGTATCCCACGTGCCCACTCTCATCTACCACGGCGACCTGGACCAGAGCGCACAGTCTTACGACAAGTGGCTCGATTATCACCCGGGCAAGGCTCGAGACGAGTGCCCATTGGAGGCGCATCAACACTATCGCCTCGTCGTGGCCGAGGTCTGTAAGCCACTCTCGGCGTTCGAAAACGGGTTTCAACTCGTCTGGGCATTGTTCTGTGGCCTAGCCGGTACGTTCTGTCGGAGTGTATATCATGGGGGTTGACTTCGTCTCACAAACTTTATTCGTAGCCCACGAAGAGGCGTGCGCCACGGGGTACATTCACCGTGACATCAGTGCAGGGAATATCCTCCTGCATCAGGACGCGCATGGCGACTGGATGGGCCTTCTCAACGACTGGGAGCTGTCAGGCATAATAGATCCAGGATCAATCGAATGCAGCGAGAAGCAGCTCGACAGAGTGGTGCGTTCTCTATGCCCTCTTTGTATGTCTTACCACTGACTCCCGAACGCCCAGGGCACCTGGCAGTTCATGTCCGTAGGGACATTGCTCCGCAAGGCCAAGGCCCGCACGATCGCCGACGACCTCGAGTCGTTCTTCTACGTCCTCGTCTACTACGCCGTTCGCTTCCTGCCTCACAACCTCTCCGACGAAGCCACGGAGCGCTTCTTCCACAGTTATTTCGACGACTATGTAGAGGGGCCCTCCGGCTACTCGTGCGGCCATATGAAGTACTTCGCCATGCGGCGGGGCGTCATCGACGTCGCCCTCGTCGCCCGTGGCATGACGGACGCCGCGAGGCGGAGACTCTTGAATTCTACTACATACCCCCGTCACCCAACACCCCGTCTGGGAGCGGCGACTCGGAGTGCAATGGCAGGGTGACCTGCTGGCGTCACCCCATCAACAGGCTCCTTGACGAGCTCCTCAGAGGGTTCCAGGCTCTCTACGACGTGAAGATGTGCAGGACGAAGGGCGCAGACGAGGGGGAGGACGAAGACCAGCATGCCAGAGTACAACTCGCCGAAAGGATGGAGACGCACGATTGGATGATTGGGCTCATATCGAGACACCTCCGTGACTTCGGGTGGCCACGCAACGACAAGGGCAAGGATATGAAGCTGGATGAGGAAGTTGTTTCTGAGCAAAAGAACGCTACTAGTACTACTTCAGGCTCGATCGGCCAGATCGGATCGAAGCGTCCTCGAGAGGACAGCGGTGAGGGCCAGCCGGCCAAGCGAGTGCCGAACTTCACTTGAGCTCGTCCGCCAAGTCGTATATCATCGCCGAGAGGGCTGTTAACCCTTCGCGCTCGGTCGTATCGCTTTCTTCTCTAAATTTATTCTGTCCCCGTGTAACATTGGGTCAGAATCGTGATCAAGTATATTCACCGCTCGGGGCGGTATAATTGTGTCGAACACCTAATCTATATCCTGACTTGTCATTCAGGTTTGTGGTGTGGTGTGACCGTATAACATGATGTAGGCACGTCTGAGACTGGACCAAGCATTCTAGAGAACACGAACAACCAGTATTCAGATGGAAGCGAGCATATATTCACGAAGCATCTTACATTCAAGAATGTATCCCGAGGACCCGGTCTACTGTATCTACTATCCAGGTTTACTGTGGCCCACTCAAACGATGCCTGAGCAGGTTCTGGCCTTCGTTCGATGGGCACTGTGCCTGCGTTAGTATCCTGGAGTGTCGGCACCTGTGGCATTACCGTCAGTCTTCTCACTGTGACTTTTCGACGGAAAGCGGATGATGATTCCAAAGCAGTCAATCTTGAAACTTCAAACAAAGCAATAGTGCACACTGCTTATATACGGTAACTGAGGAAGCTTTTGACTGCGACAAGGTCGACGTCACGAGGAAGGTGCGCCTAAGTCTACGATAAAGAAGGCGTTCTTGAAGTGATGCGAGCTTCGAGCTTAGACGTGATTCGTGCGCAGAAGAGGCTCGTTCCACAGTCATGTAGGTTCTGAAGCGCAAGGCTTTGATTATGGCAGCCACCGATGTCATGTAAGGATAGAAACGAGCCGCTACATGCAGCGGCGCCGAAGCATGGGGCAACAGAGATTTCGCAGCAGCATTGATATTGATGAAGTGTACTCGGAGCGAATGAGACAAGTATACGCGCGGTGGGGGTCACCAGGGGAGGACGGTCCCCAGACCCACTCAGGGACGGCTCCTCTTGGAGGGCTTGTGCTCGCTCGCGTCACCCGCAAGCTCGTCCCCAGCCCGTCTCTTAGACGCAGTGCGAGAGGTCGTTGAACCTTGAGGCAGGAGGCGCTTCGGAGGCACGAACCCCTTCGCGGGCTTCTTGTCGACTTGCCTGTCTCCGACTGGCCACACCTTATCCAACGCCTCGTCGAGCAGGGCTAGGATGGCCGTGTGGTCGTCAAGCTTGGCACTGAGCTCCCTGTTCTTCGCGAGCTGCGCGTCCTCCAGCTCAGAGCGCTTCAACTGCTTCTCTGCGTCGCGTTGCAGGTCGGCGCTGCTCGACGCCGCGGCGACGGCGGCACGCGTCTGCCGGCTCCCTATCGCGTTGTCGGACTTGTGTTTGGTGAGCAGCTGGACCCTAGCGGTGCGACGAGGAACCACGCCGTCTGTGGGGGCGACGTTGCCGGAGACGGCGCGGCGACGTGGCGCTATGTCAAAGGAGTAGTACGCCTTGAACCACGACAAGAGCTCGTTGATGATGTGGTTCATGGGGTGATCCTTCTCAGGAATTGGCTCCGGATCACGCTCCATCATCTCCTCCTCAGGCGGCGGACTACATTCGGATGGAAGTGGCGTAAGGTTTGGGTCGAAGATAGCTACGTAAGATGGAGAGGCGGAAGAACCGGGGGAGGAGGAGCGTGAAGAGGACTTAGAAGGGGTCCTTGGGTCGCCTTGGAGAGGAGCTACAACCCGCGGGGACGGCCAGAGGAACCTAAGTGTAGCGTTTTCGGGGTCGCGAACGCCATTATAGGTCGAGATTTTGATGATTCCGGTCTCGACGACTTGACTCTTGGTCTTGCCACAACAGTAGCCATTCGTATTCGCTCAGGCCGCGTCGAAATATTCGTGAAGAAACCGGCCGACTTCACCGTCGTTGAGGTTATGAGGGAGGAAACGGATGGCGTAGTGCAACAAGACGTGGAAGAAGGATTCGAACTCGTCTTGAATAACCATCTTCCTAAGCGGGTCATTGAGCGCGTGCACGGACATGAACTGCCACGTGCCCTATGCAGTGGCTATCAGTATGAGATGTGGAGATAGGCTGGTAAGGGAAAGCTCACTGTGCGGTCAGGCTATCTTCCTTCGAATGAGCTGTAGTCCATCTTCTTCGACAGCTCCCAGTCATTCAGGAGCCCGCACCAGGCCCCGTTGTCTTGTCTGTATAAGAGGAGGTTGCCAGAACTGATATCACGGTGAATGACGCCAGCTCTGTAAGGACTCTCGTGGGCTGAATAGGTTGGCATGTTTAGACATAATACGATCATAAAAGCCGAGCATGAACGTACCTTGGATGCAACACATCAACGCTGTGATAAGTTCCCAAGAGTTGTCGCCGAAGGCGTCCAGTGGTTTCCCAACCTCAGCTACGACGAGGCGGTAGTGCGTGTGCCTCTTCAACGGGCAACGCTTCGCCTTGGAGTTGAACTGCCGCCAGAGCTCTTGAGACTCGGTGACCTGGTTGGGGACGTCGCCGTGAACGACGAGGGTTGGGATGTACGGAACCTCCTCGTTCAGGTACTGGAGAACCTTGCCCTCCTGTTCGATATCCGGGTAGTCAACGCGCCACGCGTCCTTGAGGTACACGAACTTCCCGCTCTTGAGCGGCTGGCCTTTCGCGTTGGCCGGAAAAGCGACGTAACCCCGTGTGCCGCGGCCTGCGACGCCAGGAGCTTGGAAGTGGGGCTTCCCGACGAGGAAGCGTCGCTTGAGCTGTCGTTTCCCCGACTTCGACGCCTCAGGGTGGACCTCCATGACCCACCACGGCCACTCCTCGTCAAGTGACTGCTTAAAAAGCTCGCGGACGTAATCGCGCTGGTCCTTGTTATTCACTGCGTCGGCCTTTTGCTTCATCGCCTTCCACGTCGCACTCCCACGCACGACGCGCGTGGCGGTCGGGTCGTAACCGCGCTCGACGGAGGACAAAGCCGTGTAGGCGCAGAGGAACTCGACAAGCCAGTGGCCCTCCTCCTTTTAGGCTGAACTTGTGGGTGGCGAAGATGCCAGAGCGATCGAAGCGCACGATGCGCGCCTCCGTGCCGAGGAACACGATCATGAAGTGGAACATACGATGCTGGTACCGGAAACGAGCTCGGCGTACGACAGTATCTGTCCGAGGGCTTCCTGGCGCCGGTCTGCCGTAGGCTCGCCGTTATCCTTGCCGTCGTCGAGAGGGTCTTGATCGGTCGAGTGGCACTTGCATTCGATGGAGAGATCGAGGCCAGACCAGTCGACGCGAGCGTACACCGCTCCGTTCTCGGGCACCGGAGTGTGCTCGTTGGGGTACATGCCGCAGTCGACAGACTGCTTGCTGGGGTCGGTCTGGTCAGATTGGTAGGGGGTGGCGACGAAGGTGAAGTTGGCGGTGATGCCCGCCTCGTTCAGTATCCGCGGCTGTACCAATTGTGAGATTAGTCCTATGAAGAACGACGGGGACACGAGATGAATCTCACGAGATTCTCGTACATCTGCTTCTCACAAGTAGGGGTGTCCATGTTCTCAAAGATGTTGGGCTGAGTGGGCTCGTCGACATCGATGGATGGGAAAAAGGTCTCGAGGAACGTCTTGATGGGTAAGAGGGTAATCTTTCTGTGCATGTTGCAGCGAAGTTCAGCTCGGTTTTCTTCCAGGTTGGGAACGGTGTTGGAGACGTGAGCGTTGGCCCTATTGAAGCGGGGCGGGGAGTCGCTCTCTGGAAGAAGAGTGGATTCAGCAAAGCTCACGGAGCGAGGAGGCATGTAGAAGACGATGATAGAAGCGGGAGGGGAGAAAGTGGGCGGGGCAGGGGGAGAAGGTGGTTGAAGGCTCCGAGTCGATGGTTTGAAAAGATGGGGAGAGAGGAGGTCGTTGCATACCTGCGGAGGGTTTTGTTCTTTCCCAGTGCTATTCAAACACCAATAAGGTAATAGTTGCCTGTACTGAGTCGGATTACAGCGCAGTGAGGGTATTGAAACTCAGAAATGCTGTAGGGGTGGGTCGCGGGCGGTGGTGGTTGAGAAAGAACGGGCTGAACTCGGAAAGCGCTCGTGACAGCCGAATGATCGAGTCGCGGCTATTGTCTCAACCGCCCACACACGTTGTCTCCTTCCAATCCAGGCCGAACTGATGACATATTTACAGCTTATAACTTCTGTATGACCGTTGATATCGTCGAATATTTTACTAGGCACGTTGGGCCACGTCCGAGTCGCAGGAGCCTGGCACCGTGACTGAGGTTGCAATGATTGTAAATATTCCAAACCAGCGTCCTGAGCAGCCCTCCTGCACCGCCACTGATTAGTACGTCTATGAACTTACCTTCCTCTCCTTCCATTCTCATCGGGTTTACAATTGGTAGAAATTTGAAAGTATGCATCCTTTGTTGTCGATTCCTTGAAAACGTGTGGTTCAAGCATACGTTGAATTACTTCCACGGCATCGTGGGCATCACTTGGAGGCCACGCGGCCCAAATGTTCTCGCCGTTGGACGGGCGCGTAATATTTCATGGTTGCTTTCGACCCCCATCACCGCCATCTAGTTTTTCATTGTTCTCGTTTCATGATCTGGCCGGATCCGAGTTTGGAAGGACGTTCCGAGACGTGGTACATCTACGCTGCTACAAAAGCTTCTACCAGTATGTGTTCAGTTCTCTGAGTCGTCATCGGTGCCCACTGCCCAGCCACCTCCACATCCCCATCCCACGAACCTCTGTTCTTCCTGCTGCTTTTTCTTAGCGACATGAGCTGCAAACTGTCTAATGCGCCTGACCGTGACTCGGATATGCTGAACATCTCGTTGGTCGTCGAACCCGAGAAGTTCCTAGAGCTCTTTGTCCCGGAGCCGCCCTCTTCTGCAGGCGAGAAGGCGCGTCCTAAGCCAGCCAACCCGTTTGCGAAGATGGAGAACCCGATCACAGAGAGGAAAATGTATGAGGAATACGTAAGCCACCTCGTTTTCAACACCTCTCCCATTTTTTCTCATCCGTCCGTCAGCCCAAGGCCCTCAACAAGATCATTCGAGGCTCCGGTTATACGTTCTTCGCAACGCCGTATAAGGCCGACAACTCCACCGACCACAAGCTCGTCATCGACTGCGGCATGTATCCTCGCAAGCGAGTTCCGAAGAAGGACAAGACGAAGGAGATGGACCCCAAGAAAAGGAAAGACTTCCGTCGCGTCTGTTGGGCTGGTATCGACCTTCCCGCCGAGTGGAAACTCGAGGACGATCCGTTCGAGGATGGCGTTGACACCAGGCGGCCATCCAGCGACAAGCGCAGGGACGCATCTGGCCAGGCCTTGTCCTACCTCGAGCTCACCTTCCACCACCAGTGCCGCACGTTCGTCTTCATGCTCATTTTCATTGGTGTCAACTGCCGCCTCCTCCGCGTCGACCGCTCCGGCATGTTCGTCACCAAGCGATTCAACGTAATGAAGACAGGCTTCCTCGTCGAGTTTCTCTGGCGTTACACCCAGTTATCCCCCGAGGATCGTGGCTACGACACTACCGCCATGTACATCAACCCTGCACCACACGCCCGTGATCCCTTTGCCAAGATGATGAGAGAGCGTTTGTCGGAAGTGCAGAATGCCTTGACCAGAGCGAATGCGAGTGGGACGGACGGCAATGAGAAGGGTGCGAGGCAGGACAAGAAGGACGGCCAGGAGGTACCCGAGGAACACATCGTCGAACTCTGGAAGCAGTCTCTCGACATGAAGTGGCCATGGTGGAAGCTTCGCGTCACTGACGAGAAGACCGGCCAGAATCGGTGGTTCCTAACCGGCAAACCATCCTTCCAGGCCCCTGGCGTTCGCGGTCGAGGAACTCGTTGTCATATCGCGGTCGAGCTCCTCACGGACGCGGACGAGAACCGGACTCTCGCCAAGCAGTTCGTCTACCTCAAGGATTGCTGGCGCGTCGTCATGGACACTGCTGGCGACGACAGTGCGGAGATACAGAAGGAGGGGCAGACCCTAAGGAGGCTCAACGAGGCCAACGTTCCTCACGTCCCTACGCTGGTGGCTCACGGCGACATACGCGGGCAGGCGACACAAGCCCCTGACGCCTGGAAGAAGCTGAACGATAATCACAGGAGTCCTATGAAGAGGCATCAGCACTACCGTCTCGTCGTCGAAGAGATTGGGAAACCGCTTTCGCAGTTCAAAAATAGCGGACAGCTCGTGCTGGTCATGCATGATTGCCTTCAAGGTACATGGTCGCCTGTTTCACAATTCGTTTGCTCTTTATCTCATATACGTAGCAGCCCACAGCGAAGGATTCAAGATTGGAATTATCCACCGAGATATCAGTGGGGGCAATGTCCTTCTGTACAAGGATAAGAAAGGCGCTTGGCGCGGCCTGCTCACCGACTGGGAACTCGCCGAGGACTTCCACAAGGATTCAAAGCCACGCCATTATGGCCGTACGGTGAGACACTGTTCTCTTCTAAGCTTCATCTTGACGGCCTCCTGACACGGCTTTCACAGGGTACCCCGCAATTCTCTGCGGTGCGCATTCTCGACGATCCCTCGAAGGCGGTCTGCGTCACGGACGAGATAGAGTGCTTCTTCCACGTGCTCATCTACTTCGCGGTGCGCTTCCTCCAGCATAACTTGCCAGACAGGCTCGTTGGCCAGTTCCTCAACAATTATTTCGATGTTTCATCCGGCTTTACGCTGGCAGACGAGCTCACGGCCCCGGAGTTAAAGCGCCGCGCCATGGAGACTGGCAGAATACCGATCGATTCCTGCGGCCCTACTATGTCTTTGCAGTTCATGTGGGTGAACGTCGGTCCCAAGTCTCCAAAGCCCCCCGCGTCTTCCAAGCCATCGCAGCCCCGGGCCGCACCCCTTGCACCCCCGAACTACAACCATCCCATGAACGACCTGATCAACATTCTCCTCTCTTGGTTCTCTGCGCTCTATACGCTCGAGCGTCTGAACCAAGTTGTCCCTCCCGATCCGTCTCAGGCTCAAGGCTGCCAAGGCGGTGAAGTCGCCTTCGTTTTCGACGACGACTCGGACGCACAACCCGCGCCGCCCATCAGTCCCCCTGAACCCCCGTCCTCCGCGGAGCTGGAGGGGTTGAAGGACATCGCTGATAACGTGAACCATAAAACGGTTCTGATGCTCTTCAAGCAGGCCTGTGGGAAGGCGTACCCGAGCGACAAGGGCGAGGACAAGCGGCCCGAAAAGGGTTATGCGCCCCGTTCACCCGAGACCCCCCACTGGTTCTCCTCGCTCTCTGGATTCTCTGGCGGCAGAGAGGGGTCTGACGACCAACTGGACGATGATCCCGCTCCACCCTCCTGGTGCTATGTATCTGTTCCTGACGGTGTTGTCGTCGAGGAGCAGCAGCCTCTTGAGGGCCGTTCTGGGGCTATGGCTGTGTCGGATGGGTGGGAAGCTAACAAGATAGATGAGCCCAAGGACGGAGGCGGTCCTCGGATACCTTCTCCCTGCTTCAGCCGTCCGAAGCGCGGTCGTGAAGATGACATCGAGCCTAAGACTCTTGGTAAACGGAGCCGGTGCTGAGGCTCCCCCGCTATCCTCCGATACATTTCGGATTGGGACTCCCCTCCCCTCATCTGTTCCAGAATATCAGAAAATCTGCGTGTCCGAGTTTATCGAGAGGCCCAGCCAGCTTTTAGTCAGTTTTCAGGACATGCCACAAGCTTGACTAGTGCCGAACGATGCATGCGTGCCCTATGGCTCAGAATCCGGGCGTATAGACCCGGCGGCCTGTTGTTAGTGACCAGCTTGACTATTGAAACCCTCAGTTGTGTGCTCGCCGCAGGTGCCAAGTGACGAGTGAGAGAAAACGGAGGCAGTAGACAACTTCACAACTCCAGCACGCACGTCTACATATCCTACAACCACCGTCATCTGTAAGCATATCTAGCAACTCCGAAGTGCTGAAACTTGGAATTGCCTTGCCAACTTAGGAGACACGTAAAACTCCGACAGATGGTCTTTCCTGATTCGCCTACGATGCATGCACTGGACGTTCAATTGCAGAATTAGAATGGTCATTCACCCATCATAAAAAGCATGAGATATCAGTCCTAGAGCTAGACCACGACGGGGTTCCACAGCTGGAGATGCTGGAGCACGTCATTGCACTCCGCCAAAGTGACCTGCGTGGCAGAGCATCCCAAGGTCAGCACCGTCCATCCACAACGCACTCCCTGCCCATAGCAAGACACTCACAGGAACATCGGTCCAGGCCCTGCCGAGCGTCAAGCAGTTCCCGTCCGCGTTCGAGACCGTCTGCGGGTTCGCGTTGACCGTCCAGAGCTGCTTGGGGTCGTCCGAGCAGTCGTCGACGTACACTGTCTGGGACGACGAGCCGGGTTCGACGCCGTTCGCGGTGATGCACCAGTCCCCGAACACGATCTGGCCCGGCACCCCGGTGCCGGACGTCGCGAAGAGCGCGGTGCGGTCGTTCGAGGAGCCGTCCCCCGCGAGCTGCGCGACGAGGTCCGCGTTGGCCGCGGCGAACTGGGGGCCGAAGACGAGGGAGGAGTCTGCGATAAGTAGGAGGGAGGGATGGAGTGGTCAGTACGTGTATCTGTGTGTGTGCGCGCGACGGCGGCCCGAGAGCTGCAGGCCATGGGTACGGACGTACTCTGGGAGGAGACGAAGTGGGCGGCGGAGCCCGCGGGGATGATGTCGGCGGAGACGAAGGGCACGGCGGCCAGGAGAGGGGCAGCAAGGAGGAAGAGGGCTTTGATCATGACTGTAGCTGCTGATGGTGAGGAGGAAGGTGGGCTCGAGTCGTGGTGGCGTTTAGTGGGTCGTTAACGTCGCTGTCCGGCGTGCACTCCACATGCACGCCTCCTCACCTTTTATACTTACTCCAGTGTCCAGACAACGAGGCCAAAGTCCGCCGTATGACCAGGACTAACTAGACATGCCTCTTTGTCGCGGACCGGATTTTGCATAGCCACGTACTCCGGATCCAAGTGGGCTTTGATGCATGATGGCGTTCGGTCAAGTGAAGGCCGTGTGGATGACATACAGGTTGGCGTACGTAACTTCCATGTGGGACCGTCCAGCCGCGCTCCGACTGGAATGCGGGGGTGATGCGTAGTTATGCAACGCTTGAAGCGTGAAACTTGGCAGTTGGGAGCTGGGAGTGGAGCCATGAGCGCTGAAGAAGAAAGAGAAGGTGAGAGGGGGTGTTTGCGGTCGGACGAGATGTGGAAGGATATACGCTTGGCACGGTCATGGTGGCCATCCGGTTGGCTCTGGTAGTGGTCGCGATGGGCCCAAACTTCCTGCACGGCCACCTTCTGCCGATCTCTGGAAGCGGACTACAAGTTGAATCTATAGAGTAGCGAATTTGAAACCGCGTCGTATCCCTGAATGATGATGCAACTGCTGACATTGCGTGGGTGCAATACACAGTTGCAACTGAAGAGTCCGTATGGGATCCCAACGGGTGATTCTTGCTTAAACACCGGGTAGGACATATGCGACATAAATAATGTCTTACCGTCTGTTGATGGGTGGTGAATATGACCGTTCGAGTAAAGCACTGGGCTGGAACTCAACAGCGTCGGCGAGTCGGAGGTGTGAGTGGGTTATCAGGTGCTTGGCCAAAACATTTTCCCATTAGCCGACTCGAACGACTGACCTCGTCATTACTAGTGACGCGCTCTACCAACTGAGCTAAACGGGACATGTTAGTGCAGTGTCTTGTTAAAACTATTCCATTAATGCGCGCTCTGGATCCTCCCAGCATTGAGCTTGACGTCCGACCGGCGACTTCTGAGCTTGTCCTCGTCTTAGCCCTCGTCAAGTCTCGTTCTCAGACGACGATTGCCCAACATGAACTCCTACCCACCCGAGCTGCTCGTGCAGCTCGCGCCCGTTATGTTCGTTGCTGGCCTTGACGCGCGTCCTCCACAACCCACATCCCCCACCGGCGGAGCAGCAGATACCCCTCAACCCCGCCAAGACGCATTCTATGTCCTCATTATGCGCCTGCGCGACGCGCTCCTTGCGCAGCGGAAGGTCGCAATATGGCAGCCGGAGAAGTCCAAGACCTTCCAGGTCGTTCTCGTTGACAAGGTGCGTCCTGCAGTCGTATGCGGACTGTGTACTTGCGTAGAGGTCCGAATGGTCATAGTAAACCGCACCCTAGGACGTACCCTTTCCCCCGCGCAAGATGCTGCGTCCAGAGGACCCGCAATACAACTCGTCGCACTCCCCGTTGTCGCCACTTACGCAGTCGTCTCCCTTGCACCCCGACGGGCTGATCGCGCCCATATGGATACGGAAACACACGACACTCGTGCCTTCCGTCTTCATTGTTTTCATGCGCATATACGAACATCCCGCACCACCGCCGGGGCACGAGCAGGATCAGAAGGAGAGAGAGGCAGAGGAGCGGAAACGCGACGCCGAGCTTGCGGCAGAGATCTCGCAGCGCAAGAAGGCCACCAACGAGCGCAACATCAAGCTCACAGCTGTGCTTATGGCGAGTAGGCGAATGCTAGGTGAGTGGTCTTACTGCCCAGACTTGAAGATGCTCGAATCCTCTGGCCTTGGAATTCCAGCGAGTTGAGTTATGCTGTTGTTCGCGTGCATATATCCATCCTATGCCTACTTAAAGACATTGGCCATTCATCCTCACTTCGATCGTACGCGTCAAGTCACTACAACTGACTTGTGCAGATGACCCGACGCTTGACGCGCGGCTCACTTACATACGAAGGCAGAGCGGACTGGACCCTCGCGCCGCGCTTTTCGTCCTGAGCCCAGTATCCCAAGCAGAGATCGGTGACTTCGTACGCAGGTGAGCCTTGTCAAATCCTTTGCTCTTTTCCATCGTCAACGAAACGACCGCACCCTAGCTTACAAGACGCACTATACGAGCCCGCCCTCGAGTACTACACAAATCACTCCAAGCGCGTCCGCAGAAAACGAAATCGCCACTCTCAGGCAAGTTCATACCAGATCCCTATTTCCCCACTCGCGACCACTGGTGTTGCGCGCCCGCTTCGCCCTGAAGGATGGACTGTGCGGTACGAGTACAAGATGGCGTGTTTCGCAGAGTTCCGTGGGGAAGACCAAGTCGCGCTTAAGTTGGTGTTTCTATTTGTCGTTCCAACGTCGATCTGATTCACCGTGGTGCAGGCACTATCAAGACGCGTACTCCACGCTCCTTCTAATGTTCGGTTCAACCGCCATCCTGCCTCCGCGGACGAAGCGTTGGGCCGAAGCCAAAGTGCTCGCCGATTGTATCAACGTCAAGGTAGGTCTCCACTCTCAGCATATCGTATCGCTGAATGCATGAACACGCTCTCCAGATCGTCAAATTGTACCTGTACAACAATGAGCACGCTCTCGCGCTGTCTAACCAGAACAGCCACATGCGCAAGTTTGCCGACTTCTCGCGTGGATGGGGTATCGGCGAGGAGACGTTCGAGTTCTGGTCCTGGCTTGCGCGGCAGTATGTTGGTTTTTTCCGCCCTGGCCCTTCCCTCGCAACCTTCTTATCCCCCTATGGCACAGGCATCGAGTATTCGCCGAACTCTTGGAGCAAGGCACGCGCACGACCCTCAAGATCCCCTCTGCATACCCACCACCCGCGCCTTCTGCAGCAGCTGTAGCCGCTCAGGCGCTCGAGGCGTCGCAGATCGGCCTGGACGCCATGCGCGTGCTCGGTCTCAACCCCAACCAAGCGCTCCAGCACCCCGGATTCTACTACTACATGGCCGCGCGCTGCACCGAACGGCGGCGCGAGCGATTCCTGTCTGCGTCGGAGGACTCGGAGGGACAACAGGCGAGCGCGCCCGGGTTCGTGAACGAGAAGAAGGTCGACCACTTGACGATCGTCCTCGAGGTCCGCGTCCTTCCCTCCTCTACCCCCCCGGTCCTCCGTAATCCTGACATGTATGTGTGTGGTGTAGCTATACACGCGCGCATATGAGCTATTCAAGAAGTGGAGCCCGCAGCAGAACAACAACCCGGGTCGTCTGACGCTCTGGATCGCGTACAGGATCGCGCAGACTTACTACGAGTCCGGCAAGTTCGATATGGCTGTTCGGTGCGCATCGCATTTATCCTTGTCCCGTTTGCATGTAATTCAAATGCATACGTATAGCTTCTTTGAGCGCATTGCAAGGACATACCGCCGCGAAAGCTGGGAG
Source organism: Ganoderma sp. BRIUMSc (assembly GCA_008694245.1). Lineage (NCBI taxonomy): Eukaryota > Fungi > Basidiomycota > Agaricomycetes > Polyporales > Polyporaceae > Ganoderma > Ganoderma sp. BRIUMSc. The sequence continues at coordinate 1,235 of VJXU01003714.1, read as the reverse complement.
TCGCTGCTGCACCCTCTGCTATCTCAGTGGTACAAATGCGCGCAGCAGCTCGGGGACGTCGACCTGAGCGTCAAGCTGTTGGTCGAGATGCTCGCCTACGGTTCTTCAGCGTCGGCAGATGATCCCGACGCACTCCAGGACGACTTGCTCGCTGTCTTGCAGAGCACCGTGCCATCTGCGACGGAGGAGCCGCTCGTCGTCGATCTATCGGAGTCCAAGCCCCTTCGTACGCTTTTCTCTGTTTCGATATTCCCGGGTGCTGGGGCTAATGGGCATGTGCAGTGAAGACGTCGGTTGTGTTCTGGGAGCCGGAGGTCGACGTCGGGGTGCTCGCCCCCTTCCAGATCCTCCTGTCCTCCCTCCCATACGTCTCTCTTTCGTCGATCCCGTTCACCTCCCTCGCCATCCACTTCCACGGCGATGCCCCATCCGTAGTCGTCAAACATGCCAAAGCAGACCCCGACGCGGAGGTTCCCTCGGTGCAGCGGTTCGATCTGGGCGAGATCGCCGTCTCCCCTGCTCCAGCGGAGCCGAGAGAGATCGAGGCCGTGTTACAGTGGGGCCCGGGCTCGACGATCGTCTTCACTGGCAGTGTTTCTTCCAACCTTCCCATGCACGTCTCTGTCGCGAAGCTCGTCCTAACCATCAAGGAGCGCAGCTGGTGGATCGAGGTGCCCATCGTCCCGGAGGCTTCCCGCCCGGACATCTCGCTGCTCGCGCCGAAGTGGCTGTGCTCTGTCGATCCTCCGCAATATGTGCCGATGCGCAGGCAGGACCACAGCGGTGTCCGCGTGCGGTACAGCAGCCACCGCGTACAGGTGTCGATCACGCACGACGGACCCGCGTATATCGGCGAGGAGTTCCCCATCGAGATCAACGTGACGAACAACGACGACCGGGAACTCGCCATCGTCGTGGACGTGCTCCTGCAGCCCACCGAGATCGACGAAGCAGGTGCGTCTCCTCGCTTTTCTTCTCTTCTATTCAACCAAGTTCTGGGTGCTGAACGGGGTCTGGGTCGTCTCTTCGTCCCAGTCAACTATATCGCGATGGACGAACAGCGCTCGACGAGCCTGATCAAGGCCGTCGCCTGCGGCACCCTCGCCCCGGGCGTGAGCATCCTTAAGAAGCTCTACCTGGCCAACCACGGCGGCGACGGCGAGCGCGTCATCGACATCTCCGTCCAGTCAGAGGCCCACACCGCATCGTCGTCGCTGGTGCGTGCCGCCCCGCCC
>VJXU01003705.1:0-14803 GCA_008694245.1 Ganoderma sp. BRIUMSc | reverse complement strand
GAACTCGACGTCGACTCTCTCCAATTTGCGGCAGCGCTCGGCGAGGACGACGACCGCGCTGACCGACGGCATGCAGGGCCCGCGGCATCGCCCAATGCGGTCAGAGGAGGAGAGCCTGAGTCGGGCGAGGTTCGGCCATGTGGCGGCGATGGTGTCGAGGTCCGCGTCGCAGATGTCGAACAAGGCTACGACAGCGGGGCCCTCTGATACCAGGCACCCAGCAGAGATCGAGATGTCGGTGAGCGCGGGCAGACGCATGAGATGCGCGAGGACGTCTGCGAAGCGGATCTGGGAGAACGTAGGCTGGGCGTCGGGGCTGCCAGTGGGCAAATCGCGCGTGGGTAGTGAGGTGAGGTGGATGGAGACGTGGAGGTGCCGGAGTTGAGGGAGGGCGGTGGATGAGCATATCTCGTCAAGGTACTCCGGTATCTTTTGGGGGGATGCGTGGAGGACGGAGAGGTCGAGGACAACCAGCGACGTGAACAATACGAGGGGAAGGACCGTGCCACTGAAGAAGTCGCCGTGCGGGTTAGACATTTGGACTGAGGTGTTGAGCTTTTGGAGTGTACGGAAGGCAGTTTTTGGCTCCTTGTTGCCCACTGCGCTATGCCTGAACATGGTAAAATTGCCTCTCAAGGCTCGTAGCTCCGGGAGAGATCCGAGGACGCGCATCGTGGGCTCATAGATACGACCAAACAAGGCGGTGCGGAGACTAGTGAGTCGTCCCAAAGCTCGCCGGCCTTGTTGATGAAACCAAAAGATGTTTGGTAACTGGAAATGGAGGAGTCCCGGGCAGCATTCGGCAATTAGATCCAGGATCTGGACATCGTGTTCATTGGACACGGTGAGCACATCAAGGGATACCAAGATGAGTGACGGAGAAGTGCAAAGCCTCCTCATTACGTCGAGTAGACGGCGACTCCCCGCCTCCTTACTCACTTGCTCTATTGGGATTAGCAGCGCGCGGAGGTTTGGGAGAATTGGATGAGTCGGTGCGTAGTGGGAACAAAGCAGGGAGAATAGATCGAGGTCGTCGTCGTAGGCATGACATGAGAGAGCACGGATGCGCTTGGCGATGTGCTCGAATCGAACCCAGTCGACGGTGTCAAGTTGACTCCCCCCAGACGTACGATTCTTGACAGGGAACGCCATTAAACCAGAGTTCTCAAGTTGAACCACAAGGGAGGCTCACCTCTGCGCCGCGTACTACTGATAGGATGGGCCCGAGCTCATCTAACAGCTCCCAAAGCACTGTGGAAGCAGGATCTTGGAAAGCCTTGCATGTGCGTGCGGCGCGTGCTAGCGTCAATCGGTTGGCTTCGCAGACCTCACGTTGAGGTTTGTACAAGATTGTGGGAAACGGGAAATCTCCCAAGTCGTCAACGGGAAGATAGAGCTGCGGACACGGCGAGAGGTGTTGAAAAATCTCGTGGAGGATGTCGGGGACAACGAGGGCCTGATGGGGTGCCATGCAGTGTTACAAGTCCAGGTGTTTGTTCCTTATGAACGTAGAGAGAATGTGATGGTCAAGGTAAGACTAGGAGCTCAGCGCTCCCAGTTGTCCAGCGCAGCAACTGGCTCGTTGACAGGAGCGCCGGATACCGCAAGTTAGTCCGCGCAGTTTACCATGCACACAATCGCCACCTCCCCGGGCACTGTCCAAGAGCTCGGAGCACACTCATGATATTACCCATCCAGGTGCGAGCCCTCCAGCGCCTTAATAAGGCGAAACATGTCCGTCGTCGTGTCACTCGCATCCCAGCCGCGGTATCTCACACCTTCAGAACTATCCGCCCTATCTTCGATGATTTCCAACCCGCCCCAGATGTTAGGAAAGAGCTTTCTCAGTGCCGCCGCCACCCTAGCAGGGTCCGCCAAGTTGAGCTTCCGGCAGAATTTCGCGTCACCAGGCCCCTGGATGATTTGGCGCAGCGCCGTCTGAGGACCAGTACAGGCAGCCGCGCGGACCTCGAGTTCCTCCAACGCCCGCGTGTCGACACTTTCAAACTCGATGTTGACGGACTTGAGTTTCCGGCAGCGCTCCGCAAGGGACACGACCGCACCGAACGACGGCCAGTAGATCCGCTCTGGCCTGCGCAGGGAGCCCGGTGGGCCGACGTCCTCAAAGAAAAAGCCGATCTCAAGCTGGACGAGGTCCGGCCATGTCTCCGCGATCGCCTCGAGATCCCTGTCCTCGAGCCTGAACTCCGCGACCATGGACACCACGAACACACTGATGATCTTGAGCTCGGGCAGGCGCTGCAGGCGGGAAAGTACATCTGCGAAGTCGACACTCTCGTCGTCATCGCTTTCATCTTCTTCTCCGTCGTCTTCGTACGGCCGGTCTGACCCAACGTGGACGGCGATCTCGAGCTCGCGGAGGTGCGCGAGCGCGGGGGCCGCGCACAGCTCGTCGAGGTACTCCAGCATGTCTTCGTCGGGGCTCACGGAGACGCGGATCGACAAGAGCGCGAGCGGCGACCGAGGCGAGATGAACGGGAGCGCAGAGAGGAAGCAGACCTCCCTTTCGTTGTCTTCTTCGTCGTCAACGATCAGCTCCTGGAGAGCAGGAAACGCCGTCTCAGTGTCGACGTTGGGCTCCGAGACGGTGAAGGCTCCGTGCAACATCCGGAGGCGGGGCAGGGTCCCGAGATGGCTGAATAGGGCATCGTCGATGCGGTTGAACTCGGCGGTGTGCAGGTTGGTGAACTTGGAGAAGGCGCGATGACCGACTTCGTCGAGACGGGTGAGGCACGGCGCGTGCAAGTGTATGATGTCAGGTCGCGCTTCCGAGATGACGGCAAGACTTTCGCCGACGGTGGCATCATGTTCCCTGATATCGACAAAGAGGAGGGCAGGGGAGGCGCACAGGCGCCTCAAGAGAAGGGCATCCAGCGGACGGGACCCGTAGCGGACGAGGGCACGGAGATTCGGGAAAATGGGGCGGTCACTGTAGTGGGCGCAGATGAGATCGAGCGTGTCGTTGCCGTCTCTCAAGCCACCATCACCCTCGGTATAGAGCGCACGGACACGTCTGGCGACGTGTTCGAACCGTGCCCAATCATAAACGTCGTCTTCGCCTTCCGGTCTCTTCAGTGCATGGTCAGCGGTATCGACAGAGAACTCAACGTGCCACTCACCCGAGCATTTTTCAGCACCGTCACGATAGGCCCGAGCCCCCCCTGAACCGCCCAGAGAACGCGAGAAGCGGGTTCCGCGAAAGCCTTGCAAGTCAGCGCCGCATGTGCTAGGGTACGCCTCTTCATCTTCATACGGGCTTCCAACTCTTCATTGGTCGGCTTGTTCATTGGGAGAGGTAGGCCGGATGTCACCATATCCACGCCATGGGTAGTGAGCTGCAGATGCGTCGCGAAGTACTTGAATACCTCGTGCAGGACGTCGGGAACGGTGAGAGCTCTATGAGGGGCCATTGGGGTGAAGAAGGGGCAACTCGTGGCGGGAACTGGGCGGTGGTCAAGAGCGGGTCCTGCCTGCGTTACTTGTGTCGCCTCACGAACCAACATCAGCATCAGCCATGTCAGTGATCCTTTGTGCGGGGGCGCTAAGTGCCACGCATCAGTGACGCCTTACCGCCTCTATTTGGGTTGCGTTGTGCGCCCCGCCTGACAAAGTATTCTCTCGAGTCTGGATGAAGATCAAGGACAATAAGGTGGCAATAACATCTCACGAGTAAATGGGTATATATGAGTTCCAAGTCTCAGGTACCTATTATTTATTCACAGCGAATGCGACGCGCCGCCGCAACGTCGTCGAATATTTTGAAATGCAAATTCAAAGGTGTCGGCCACCGCCTGCCAAATCATCCAAATCAAGACCAGAGAACAAAGGAACAATAATGACAAACGGACGCACCGAACACCACATCGATCTTTGTCTGCGGGTCGATTGCGACCTCGTGCGCACAAGGGATCGTTGTGCCGTGCGCGCCATGCCCATTTGAGTGGTGCGAGCCCAAGTACACGTTCGGGCACGAGATGCGCTTGACGCGCTCAATGTCCGCATGAATGATGGCGCTGCAAAAGAAGTCGAGGTCCAGATCGTTCTATCCGCACGATCCTGTTAGCAATCCGTCTCAGGAGTTGTACTCTCATACACGCACCTCGTCATAACCTATGATCGAGGGGTTAAACATACACTGAAGATATGGATACCATGGAGACGACGAGACGCACCAAATGGTTGCTCGATTTCCTCGCCGGCTGCGATGAGGCCGAGGTAGATGAACGCGGCGATACAGACCCCGAGGATGGCGTAGTAGCCGAAAAGGTCGATGAGCTGGAAAGGGAGGAAGAACAAGTAAATCCAGACAGTGCTGGAGAACTACACGTCAACAATCAAGGACCACGTTGACCTGCCACTGAAATACGCACTGGCTATTCAGTCCGAGCGGGCCGTTGTCTTGTTAGAATGGTATAGCAGCGGAAATCAATTGGTACGACAAACCGGATATGAACCGAGTACACGCTGCACGGGAATAAGTAAAGTACTGCATCGAAGTATCTGGCCGCACTCACAATGGTAGCGGAGTCGTCAAAATACGCTCCAAAGCTGCCAATAATCGCTCAACGGGTACTACCTATATCAGACTCGAAGGTACTCACTAGCGAGGCTGTCCTCGAACGAAGCGAGACAGCCATACATGCCTCCCAGCACCGGTCCTAAGACAACCTCCTTGAGCATGGTCAATATCGTACCACATCTTGAAGAATGCATACCTGTAACAACCCCGCGCTCGTCCAGGACGCTCAGCCATATACTCAGCGAACGCAGAATCTCGAGGGGCAAGTTCTCCCCACCGCCCGCGACGCGCGGCCGATGCTTCGCGTGCGTAATCCCGAGCCTGTCCGTTGACTCATGGACTGCAGTGCGGATGCGCGCCGTATGAGGGTGCGCCGCCTCCGCCCCTTCCCCTTCACCTGTCGCCGAAGCTCTTCAGTGCGTGCACGAAAAAAAAAACAGGTTTCTATGTGTGACACTCACTAGAAGGCTCTCCATCAAGCCCATCCCCGGACCACCGCCTCTGTATCCCGCCCTGATCGTCCTCCACGTCCACGCCCACTCCCGCGCTGCTCTCGATATCCGCCTGATCGGGCGCCACTCGACGCCTGAGCCCGACCATTCTCCCAACCGCGCGCCACACCTCCGCGAACGGGATCAAGTCCCCCGCGATGCTTCCAAGCACCCCGCGGTGCGCGTCGACTTCTCCACGCGGAACCGCCGCTGGAAGGAGCAAAGGGCGGCGCTCGCCGTCGTCGCCGCAGGAGGTGACGGATGCGAAGGAGGAGGTGGAGCGCGTGGTGTGCAACGGGGCGGGGAGCGTTCCGTACGCGTTTATCGGGGGGATCACCGGGTCGCGCAGGCCGTTGTCTGAGTTGGATGGCTTGAGAGTGGAGCTCGCTGTAAGTGTCTGGGACGACGTTGATGTCGCTGAAAGCGTGGGGATGGCGGGGGCGGACTGGGTGTGCTGAGGTTGAGACAGGGAGAGAGAGATGACGTGCGGGGTCGGGAGCGCGAAGGGCGGCGCTTCGGGCTGGAGGTCACGGACGGGGGAGGCGACGTCCATGTCGCCCTGTCCCTCGCCCTCACCGTTTGGTGTAAATGGGTCGGACATGGGGATGCTGCGTCGTCGGTGGTGGGCGTGCTGGTAGGAATTCAAGGTCAGAGAACTGTTCACGACACTGTAGGGCAAAACAAGCAGTCATGGACGACGCGTCCAAAGTCGCCGCTAAATACACAGATAAACCAGACTATGAGACTACGGAGGTGTTTCCGAATCAAGAGAATGACACTAAGAGTTACGAGCACAGAGGAATCCCGCGGACAGAACACAAGGTCCAAGAAGTGCACGCAAGTTTGGGGGACATACGTTATGGAGAGGCTTGATGAAAGGATAAAGGTCTTCGTAATAAATTCCCCGTTCGCCTACAAAAATGAGCTCTCGGAAGGACAACAAAGGACCGGACCACATACCCCTTAGATGATGCTTCACAGCAATAACAAACCTGCACACACCGTTCAATAAGACGAGGAACACTGTATACTTGCGCCTTACCCTTCCAGCAGGTCCAGCGCGATACGCTTCTCCTCCATGACCCGCCTCGCTATTGCAACCTCCGTGTCCGCGTGTTTCCCATTCGCATCGATCTGCTCGGGAGCCATCTTGAGTGGGATATGAATCCATATGAGGCGAGAGAGCGCGCGGCATGACTTCGCCAGGTCAGTCCAACCCGAGCGTCCCTGGTAGTAGCGGTCGTAGCCAGAGCTCGCGCGGTACGATATCACGAAGCCGATGACCACACCTGGGCGAAAATCAGTTAGCTCGCAGCCTGCATCGAATAACGGAAGACATACCGAGCACTGTCAACAAGACGTTTGGGATTCCCATACGGAACCGTGTCTTCAAAGACACGATTACGACCACTGAAAACTGTGTTAGATGCGCGACACCTTATATGAAGGGCAATGCGACGTTTGAAGAATTCGAAAACAGTGTTGAAATTTGTTTGGAAATGTCCAGGTTTTTGGGGTTGTTTGCAAGGGTGTTCAAGCTTTAGAAACAGGCCAGCTGTGTCCAGCAAAGAGACATTCTGAGGAAATGGGTCAGAAGCAGGCGGGAAACACGATGGTGTGGCCTTTCTCAGCCCCATTTCCCCTGAACTTGCATTCCGTGGACATTCGTCAGGCTGGTTCTGGCCTGGGGAAATACCCTGAACATTGGAGAAACTCTGAAAACTGAATCTCGAAGCTTCTGGGCACGGTAGATTCACCGCCTGGCCAGCTATGGCTATGGCCATGGCTGCGAAAACAGCTTGGGGCCGTTTGCCCGAGAATCCAGACTCGACAGCCAAGGCTTGCGCCTTCGGGTTCATCCCGCGACTTACCGGTCCTCAAGCGCGTTCGAGGCGATCGTCATAGCTGGCTGCCAGGCGGTGAATCCACCGTTCCCAGGCGGGGAATGCGATATTCTGAAGCTTCTGCCATGAATGTCATGTCAGCAAGAGAGGTCCATACATGCGGCAAAGATTGTGTGCAGGAGAACGGCCGGCCATATTCGCCAAATCTGTGTGAGACCCGTTGGATGGTCAGCGCCGACTGCGGAGAATAAAACCAATTCAGACGAAGCCGCGCTGAGGGACGACACGTACAACCGTTCCACGTCCAAAGGTCCAAGAGATGAGGTTCTTAGTGGTCGTTACCGGGATATACGTGCGGGCTCGCGCTTGATTGTTGTCGAACGCAGGGAGAAGTATGTGTCCGGTCGCAGACCGTGGCTTGGCGATGGTTGGTCCAGTCATGTGTCTACAATCAGGATGTCGGTGAGTTGACTGTAGTTTCAGGGACAGGAGTCCTTACACAGTGCGGTATCCCTATAAAATTGTTCTTGAGGTATATAAAGCGATGTTAAAGGAGCGAATAGAGAAGGTAGAAAGCGAGATGGAGGTGGAGGAAGGACAAACAAATCCGAGCAGACGCTGACAGTGATGCGCCCGGGTCCTCCTTGACGCCCATCACGCCCAACTTCTTGATCTAATCTTATCTACCCAACACCTCCCGCCTCGCCTTGAGCTTGAGGCTCCTCCTCCTCCTCGTTCGACTTGATTTCTAGCGGTTCGACCCGTGCACCGTCTATCATAGTCCTATTGTCGTCTTAACTACGACAGTTCATGCGACTTACATCTTACAACCGCCTGCCAGTCCTTCTTCGACATCAATCTCCTTTTCGCGTGGACGAGATAGGCTCAGTAACGAAGTACTCGCCACAGTAAGTCTCAGATCTGTGCTTTTTCCCTGTTCATGCACACATACGCACGCGGAAGGCGAACCCGTTGTTGACTTCAAGCTATGCGCTGATACTGTGGCATATTTTACGCCGACGTCCGCTAGCACGCGGTACAGAGCTGAGCAATGATTACCCTTCTTCGGCTCGCTTCCGTCGCTGACCATCTACCTCTTTCTCGCAGAACGCTCACCTATCGTCACGTAGGAGAATCCCCTTTCCCGCGCGTAACTCCTGTTCTACATATGAGATGGGCGCGCGCTGCGCGCCCACATAGGGCGGGGCTCGACGATCCGCACTTCGTACAGGGATATGAACGAGTCGCGTGCGCCGACTTGGAGCCCCTCGTTCTTTCATCGCCCGCTCCACGCAAATTCTCGGATGCAGGTGTTCAGCATTCAGCGTTGATGCCGCATTGGCGTTGCATCTTCCGCGTTTTCGGCATCCCGCACAGTGGCCTGGATTCGTATATAAAGACAGACGTTCCGCGGGCAGGCTGTCCTCACCCCTATCGCCTCGCTCGCTCTTCTTCAAGTTCTGCCCTCGCTCTAGCATCTTCGCGTCGCAGCGACCACAACACAGCACAACAGAGCCAAGACTACGACAATGAAACTCGCGCTCCTCTCCGCCACGCTCGCCGCGCTCGCCTGCGCGACCCAGGCGCAGGTCTCGCCGTGCCTCCAGGCGTGTCTCACCGTCGCCGAGTCCCAGTCCGAATGCGGTGGGTAAGTGCATCGTATATTAGTGGGCCCCTCGTTCCCCTAGTACACCCCCCTTCTCTCCCCCTGCTTATGGTCCGCAACTGACGGTGACCCTGGCTGTGGCTGGATAGAGTAGTAATCACCTGCTTCTGCCAGAGCACCACGTTCCAGGCGGGCATGCGCGCGTGCCTCCAGGCTAAGTGCACTCCCGCGGACATGGCGGAGGCGAAGAAGTACGAGGCGCAGTTCTGCGGCTCCTGTGCGTGCGCCCCCCCCCTTCTCTCTCCTTCGTTTTCGTCCTTCATTAATGCTTTTGCCCCTCTTCGGCGCGCGTGCTGACCGGTCACGATTCGCCGGCTGCGACGGATCCGACTAGCTTGAGGGGGCCCGGGACGCGTTCAAGCTGGGAAAGTTCGGCGGGCACGAGAGCCAGCGATAGCGCAGGAATGCGAGGGGGGGCTTCGAAGGACAAGGTGCATGATTGCGAGCGTTGGTGAAGTTTGGGCAGGCAGGCGGCTGTTTGTTGTTTACTGGTTGTTGGTTGTACATGTACTTGTCATTGGCGGCGTGACGAGACTTTGGTTCTGACCTTGTGTTAACACGTCCTAACACGTCCATTTGTCGCTCAAGCAGCACCCACAAATCCGAACGCATCGGCGACTGAGGGCGCCGCTGAAACCTCCCTTCCCCGTCGAGAAAACGTCAGCCCTATCTTCATACCCGAGACTCGGGAACCCCGTGGAAAATCGATGAACACCATAGTTACGACGGCCCAAGGAAGTGCTCATAGAATGAATATTTTCGCGACAGACGGCGTACACGGGTCGGGGGGCTATGCTGAGGCCGAACAACGTAGAGGTGAATTGGAACGGTATGGAGGATCGGAGCAGGTAAAGTTGCCGGAGGGAGGGGGGGTGCAGAGAGGCACCGGCGGACCTGCACCGGTCAAGCACTTCGGGAGGGTCAACGCTGACACGTGCGCCGCCTCTGTATTCGTAGCACTTCTGAGAGGCACAACCAGGAATATACCTAGCGTGAACAGGCGACTTACTGGCATGGACTCAGCCGATGATCTGATGGAGTTGGCAGTCCTTTTGCTTCCTATCTTGTCTCCTACATTACCTAATATGCTGAGTCTGGATAAATATTTGGGCGTGTTGTCCGCACACGTAGTGGTGGTGCTCCTAGGGATATTGAGGATTAGTAGAGTCTGGCAGAACGGGCTGAGCGGGCTGAGGCCACAACTTCAAGAACGGAAGCAATGTGTGGCTGTGCCAGTCACTTACGTAATCGTATGTTTAAGTTGTACGCTTCGTGCGGCCTCCAACTTCTCTTGGTCCCCACCATCCAGCTACTTGTTCACACCCGCTCTATATGCAGCCGATAGCTCTCGGGCTTGAACAAAAAAGTATGTTGCTTTGCTTGCCTCGAGCTCTCTCACCTTCAGATGCTGTCGTCATGACTCTCGCCGCTGCTAGTGCCGCTCGGGGTCTTTAAATTGCAGCCGCGACTTCTCCCGCGCAAAACCCCTGTCCAAGCATCATCTTCCTGGATGCGAACATCACTGAGCAGCAGTTCGTAGAAGAGGCAGGCGTGGTATTTCGGCCAATCGACGCTGCCTGGCAACCAGCATCCTTGCGTGGATGGCTCCGTGGGTTCGTCCTTTTTTGCTCCACAATTCAACGTGCCTCCGGAATGTGACAATAGGTTTACATTGACTTTTCTCAGTACAAATGTTTATGAACATTTGCCCACAGGTATTCATCCAATTCGCCGGATTCTATTCATGGCTCCGTCTTCTCAGGTAACCGTGTCATTGCTGTGGTCCGCCAGTGACCGGTTTCAATGGAGGCAAGGGAAAGACGTTATGATCCTACCACACTGCCTCTTCCAGATCTGTCTGACTTCTCCACTGGAGGGCTCGTCGGCTCCGTACCGTTGGTCTGAAAACTGTAGGTGAATATGTCATCTGTGCCATTCAAAACTATCCCCGCATCGTCTGGATTTTCGGCATGTTGGTCATCCCGCCTAGAGTAGCGATGCCATACAGTTGCTTCTACGATACTCCCACACTGCTTCATCGCGCGCTCTTATATTCAAGTCTACGAGCTTCTCGTGTCCAGAGACTGATATCTTTGACACGCAGATATACGAAAATAACATGGTGGCCGATCAAACGTGGACTACATTACGAACATCTGAGATATCGACCGGCGAAGTGTACCCTTTTCCCTATAAACCCGTTTTGACTCCCTCCCCACCCCGCCTCTCCCGTGTATATCTTAGACGACACGCACAGCATCAATCTCTCGTCCTTCTGCTCCTCGCCCTTCGTGCAAGCTCACAAATGTCTCAGTGCGCCACCGAGTGCCTTGACCAGGCTGCGAGCGAAAACGGTTGCGATGTGTACGTCCCTTTCAACTCGAGTCTATCCCCCTTACGTTGCCCTTCTACCGCGTGCTGACGTTTTACAATGTATACCTCGCAGGAGTGACACGTTCTGTGTCTGCACGAATCAAGATGTCGTGACTGCAGCAGTCAAATGCGCACTCAATAATTGTTCTGCAAATGACGTCAACAGCATACTAGGCCTTTTCCAGACCAGATGCGAGGGTGAGTGTGAGACTTAGATGCGTTTTCTGGGGTATCTTTTCCGTCATTATGCCACTCCACAATACAACAACTCTTAAGCCTGGTCGAACCTGGGTCTGGTTGGTGTTGCTTTGTCTGAGTAGTCCTTCTCTTCATGTTAAGGCTCTCCTTTTAGAAAATCTATACCGTGCATGTAAGTTGATTTGAGCTAATACCGCATTGCCCCCACATGCCAGATTTGGGTGCAAGTGGGTCCACTTCGTCCGACCGCTCCACCACCAGTCCAACATTCATATCTTCCTCCGACCCCTCCTCCATCTCTTCCGAGACAAGCCTGTCTTCATCATCGCTCACGCACACCAGTGCTAAGAATACCACGCCGCTGAATACGCAAGCTGCGAGAACTACAACACTGTCCGAGTCGTCCAGCGATCCGAGCACCTCCTCGACATCGACAACCTCTTCCATCCCTACCAATTTTACATCGACAGCTTTCCAGACGGCGACCTCGGCGTTCAGTCCCATTTCGGTGTCTCCTCCGCTGGCGACCTCGATGAGTTCCACGGTCCCCACTGTCACTCTCGTGGCGACTTCGCACCCTCCCACGGTGACTTCCACGCTATCAATATCGGCGACTCGACCCCGGTTGAGTACGGGTGCCGTAGCTGGCATTGCGGTCGGCGCAAGCGCTGCCACTGCGATCTGTCTCGTCCTGTTATCCTTCCTGCGTGCCAAACGACGCAAGCGCCACACAGCACGCCCGAGCCCGTTCCCAGGTCAGCAGCATTCCTTTGAGTCTATCTGCCTTTCGAGATACTGACTGGTATCCATGACACTGCCTGCACTCCCGGGACCCCGCTGGCTTCGACTCACCTTGATTGACGACATTTGGAACGCATGGCCGTGATCAGGAACCGTGTCCTCATACCCGTGCACTCACGACAGGGATGGGAGGAGCGTGTCGTGGATGATCGAGGAACGACACGCGCGGACGGACGGTGAGTGGACGGGCTCCCTCCAAACTGTTTATGGACGACTTATGCGAAAGAACTTCCGTAGGGGCCTCGTCTACGGCACAAGCCTCCTGTGCGTCGTCGAACGCACCAGACAGCGCTTCCCCTCCGCCATATGCCCATCGCGAGGCGCACAATGGAGACGCTATGTCTGAGAAAACCTTACGGACCAGGTCACCGCGTGTACGGCCTTCGCTCCGCGTCGACACCCTGATCATCTCCAGCTATGGCATCGAACGCCGTGCGGATCCGACACACAGAAGTCGTAGAGGACTCGGAGCAGGTGGGTCTGACCACTGCAGCACGTCAGATGGGTCGACATTGCCGCCTTCTTATTCCCAGAGCTCGGGCTTCTGAGACGTATGGAATGTATATTTTCACGCGGTTTGGGGTTGTCATGGTCATTCATGCGCATCCGACGGAGCAACGGTCATATCATGCCCGGCGTGTCCAAACACCAAACTAATCTCTCGGGACTGCCGAACACAAGAGAAAGTTAGTATTTAAAGCAGATAGAAACAGAATGACGCGAGGACACGCGCACCTGGAGGACGGTCCATGAAATCCTCCCTCAGGTACCACGCCCCTATGATCCTGCGTTCAGGCCCTTTGCATCATATAAAAAGGCCAGGTATGCGACGTACGGTCTCCAGTCATGCTCTTCTCGTTCCATGTCTGTCCGTCTCCGAGCCAGTACATGGAGTTATCCTCGGGGTCGGCGCTCTCGTAGTCGTAATCTTCCCAGCGCGGGTGCTGGAGCGCTCTCATGGCGTGTAGGCTCGATCCTGATCACAGAAGGAATGGTGAGCTCGGTGCCTCACGACGACAGAATGCGGGCATGCTAGCCTGGCCACAGCCCGACAACTCTGCCTTCTTCCTTGCCTAACTTGTACCACGACCGACACTTCGCGCTGAACACCGACTGGTATCCAAAGGTTAGATCGGAAAGCCAGAGTCGGGCACGCCCTTAATCACGCACTTGAGGGAAGTAGCTCTGAAGAAATCGAAATCGCGTTAGCGCCAGATAGACAGCAGCAGCACTCAGGAGACCGGCACTCACGTCGATGTACCGGTCGAAGTCCCTAACCGCCCTCGCCTTGACCTCCATCCTCTTCAGGCGGTCGCGCTGGAGCTTCGCAGTCGCCTGCACAGCGTAACTGATCGCGCACTCGATGATGGGGATGAGCATCCCTGCACCGATGAACGAGTTCGGGCCGAGCGACATGAACATGTTCGGGAACCCGTCCACGCACACGGACAAGTACGACGACGGGTGCGGCTTCCACTTCTCGTTCAGGTCCACGCCGTCCCGCCCGATGATCGTGAACGGCAGCTGCCACGAGGTGTCGTATCCTGTGGTGCACGGACGCGGATCGTATCAGCGACATGGAATCGGTGTACGCGGATCTATGGGGGGGACGCTGTACAGACCGGTGGCGCAGAAGACGAGGTCGAGCTCCTGGTGCTTGCCGTCTTCCGTCTCGATTCCCGTCTTGGTGAACCTCTTGATCGGGCTGGACACGAAGTCGACCTGGAATACATAAACGAATGAGCGCATATACGGATGTATGCGGCGTGATTCGGACTGACGTGGGGGAGGCAGAGAGCCTCGAGGTAGCCAGGGCCCGGCGTCAGCCGACGACACGAGACTGGGAATCCCGGGATCACTAAGTAACGACGAAGACGTCAGCGTACCGCAATGCGATGCAGCGAGGTGGATAGTACTGGAACTGGCGACAGACGTACGTTTCTCGGCGATGTGGGGCCGGGCCGCCAGCTTGTCTTCCATGATCTTCCGGAACAACTTCTGGAAGTCGCTCTGCATCGTGCTGTCTCGCTGCGTGAACGCATGCGTCGACTATATGCGCACCAATAACCCGAACAGAGTGAGCAAGAACACACGGGAGCGAAACCCGGACGGAAACCGCTCACGTTCATGGAGTTCTCGAGCATGTACCGGACGCGGTCGAAGTACTCGCGGTCGTTCTTGAATCGCTCTACCTCCTCGGGCCGCAACGTCACTGGTCGGCAGTCGTACGTAGCATGGTCAGCCGAAAAACCCTATGTATGCGGTACAGGCGTGGACGCAAACTCACGGTCGTCCTCGGCGGCGGTGCGCCCGAGCAGTTCCTGGACCATGTCCATCGAGAACGGCGGCGCGAGCCACGTCTGCCCGCGCACGTAGTTTGCCAGGCTTGCGACGTGCGGCGCGAGCGCTGACACCACCTGGATCGCCGTCGAGCCCTGCGTGTATGCATGTATGCGCGTCAGGAGACATGAGCATGATCTCGAAGAGGAAACAATGACGGCGCACCGAGCCGATGACGCCGACGCGCTTGTCCTTCCACCGCTCCAGGTCGCTCTCCCACGTCCGTCCCGTGGGCTTGTACCCGGCCGTGTGGTGCAGCTCGCCCGTGTACTCGTTGAGCCCGGGGATGTCGGGCATCTTCCAGCGCGCGATCGCCCCAAAGGCTGTCACGAGCACGTCCCCGACGTCCTCGAACTCGTCCTGCGTCTCCGTCCGGCGCACGCGGACGTGCCACTTGCCGGTGGGCTCATCGTACCGTGCGTGGACGACCTCGTGCGAGAGCTTGATGTAGCGCATGAGCTCGTACTTGTCGACGACTTCTTGAAGGTGCGCTTGGATCTCGTGGCCGGGCGAGTAGAACGCGGACCAGTCGCGCTGTATGGGAAGCGGG
>VJXU01003697.1:0-20512 GCA_008694245.1 Ganoderma sp. BRIUMSc | reverse complement strand
CGGGCGCGAGCGCGAGGTGTCTCTGCGTGAAGTGCGGGGGCGAGTACGACCGCGCGGGGATCGAGTTTGCGCTCATCCGTGTCGTGCACGAATACGAGCGCCGCTTCGCACAGCAGGACCTCAAGTGTGCGCGGTGCGCGCAGGTCCGGGCGGACAACGTCTCGCGGCACTGTGGGTGCTCGGGCGCGTTCCAGCTCACGGTGAACCGGGTGGACGTCCGGCGGAAGCTCCGGACGATCGTGAATGTCGCGCTGGCGCACAATATGGCGAGGCTCAAGGTGCGTTGTTTCGTCGTGGAGATCGCGAGGACGTCCTATTACCTATACTGATGCTCCCCTTCTTTGTTTGCAGGAGTGTGCGCAGACGTTGCTCAACAGCTGGTAAACTAGCTAACCATTGCACGTCGGACCTTCGGATAGACTTTGTCGTTGCAATGCTCTCTCTTTCGTGGTATGCTAGAATGGATCGTATTACTATAGAACTCTCAAGCATGTTGTATTGTACTTGTATCTATGCCCTCACGAAGTTACCCAATGTCAATTCATTGAATACCTGTATCTCCGTCCTGACAGGACAAGCATTCAAAGCTTGGCCCTAGAGGTAGCTTCTGTTTTTGACAAGGTCACCTTCGTAGGTACCTTGACAGTCCACACAGAGCAAAAATGGAGTAGACGTACACCCTTCGCAGATCCGGCTACAGAAAACCGAGTTTAAGTTGTACAGACATCAATCCAATCGCTACTAGTAATATAACACCGCAACGTACATGTACTACAAACTCATCGCGTAGCAGGTAGGACAGGCAGCAATGCGACAGCGGGGGAGGATGAAGGGGAAGAAAGAGATACACGGCCCTGAAGCTTATGTACGAAAACCATGAGATGACACGCAAGCCGGCACAACGTAGCAGGGCGGGAGGGAGGGGTCCACGTCGGAAGAGGTGAATGAGGATATCGGAGGAATCGGCAGGTTGGCTAGTTCCGGTGGGTGCAGCTTGGTTAAATAAGAGAGATAAAAAGCGAGACATCGATAGCAGTAGGAGACGGGGGGTGCATAATTGCCCTAGCGGCGATTGTTCGTGTTCTGGAGACAAACCCACGTCACCGTCAGCGAATCGAGGTTGGACGAGGTCAGACACCCAAGAACTCACCTATCTCAAGCTTCCGCCGCCTGCTCAACTGCGGGCTCTCCATTTGCGGCAGCCTCGGCCTCGGGCTCCTCTGCAATCGTCTCGGGTGCCGCCGCAGCGGTGTTCTCCTTCTCAGCGGCACCAGCCTGGGGACGGCGCGATAAGCCGGTCGTCGAAATCGCAACGGTTGAGGACGACGCACCTTGGACGCGGGCTTCTTAGAGCCAGCACGCGAAGCTGGCTTCTTAGCAGTGGATGGGGGTTTCGCGGATGCCTTGGAGGCAGGCTTCGTGCTCGCGGCGCGTGAGGCAGGCTTAGCTGAACCCGCACGAGACACCTTCGACGCCGGCTTTGCGCCCGCGGCCTTGCTTGCTGGCTTGCTCCCGGCCTTGGACGCGGGCTTGGCCTAACGCGATGGTTAGCCGATCGTCGTGGTGGATGCGGGGGCCTAGGAGACGCGAAGACGCACCTTCTTCGCGGGAGGCTTGTCGCCGTTGGCCTCGGGGGCGCCGTCCTCGACATCCTTCTCGGAGGCTGTGCGCTTCTTGCCCTTGGTGGACTTGGGCTTCTCCTCGTCCTCGGCGGCGGGGGCCTTCTTGGCGCGCGGTTTGGCGGGAGCCTTCTTGGGGGCGGGCTCGGGCTTAGGGAGATCCTTGATGCGGGCGGAGCGACGGGGCTCTCCTGCAGAGTCAGCGGGGACAGCAGCCTTGCGGGGCATGGTCTATGGCGCGCGGTGGTGAGTTTTGGGGGGCGGGGGGAAGAGGGTGGATGGTAGGAGTCGAGGGTCAAGATGTGCGGGGGAGACGAGCGTGGCTCACTCGAATGAACCCTACTCACGATCAACAACTCCCCGCACGTGCCTCCGTAGTCCCGTGACTTCCGCGTGTTCAGCCACTTTCGCGCGCTCGGGCCAAAACCCCTGGCGCTTCCTCCCCTCCAGCGTCTTGTTTCCGAGGCCACCGTCGCCCCACACAAGCGGCAGCCACATCGCAGGCCAGACAGAGGCTGCACAACCTTCTGGTGATCCCCCGAGCCTCGCGGAATAGTCCCTGTGGACCCGCCACGTCTCCGAATGCTGAACGTTGAACCCTGTCGCCCGTCGTCCTCGTAGAGACCGAGAGACGAATTCCGATCCTCTGTCATTGACAGTGGAGCGTTCTTGCGGACCAGGGTAGATGTTCGGACAAAGAGCGGATATCCACATAACGTACATGTCCTAAGAACACAAATGAGGGTCAAGAAGTATGGCGCTAGGCTCATTGAGTCCGACGCTTCGACTGGAGCTCTTGTATCCGTGCATCGAAGAATCCCCTAATGTCAGCCTCAGTGACTTCTGTCCCGCGCTCCGCAAATGGGCGGAGATGTTGCATGAGGTCATCCCTGCAGCGCACCGATCAGCACTGGTTTCACCAAGGGCTCGCTCCCGAACACTCACCGCATCGCATTGAACGCCATAATCCCATTGATCGCTCGCTCCCGAGGCAGACGATTCAGAGCACGCATTCCGAGCTCTTCCAAGGAGAGACCTATAGAAGCGCAAGATGAAGGCGCAATCTTATGAGGAGCCTTCTTGAGACTAACCTGAGTCTGGGTCTTCCGGCGGCTCATACGTCTCTTCTTCCTCCAACAGATATGGACGTGCTTCCAGAGATGGCAAACACTACCGAAGCGTGGATTAACGTCACGCTCGAAGTCATGGCCATTAAGATATAGACTCACGTTCTTACACCGACACCATCGGGCTCTCCAACCCTCAGTGAGGAAGACGTCTCCAGCACCGAAATATTTGTCGGGTTGCTCCAACGACTCCTCCTCCTTCGTGATAGTGTCTCCATTCGGTGAGCCGTCGAGAGCATAGAGCAGGTCGTTCACCCGCCTGTCCTGAGAAGGCGCAAGACAAGGCGCAGACTCCACGTCGGGAGACACGCGCGCCCTCTTCGCAGAGGGCTCTGCCCCAACAGAACTCTCCCGCTCACGCTTGACACCCGTGCTGGGAACTTCTTCATCCTCCCCATTTACGTGCGCATCCTTGCGTTCGATATCGACCCGCGCATTAAGGGTCTCCTCCATGCCAATAATGCGCCATGACTCGCCTTCAGACGAGCGAACGACCATGAGTGCGCCTGCGGTGCCGGCAATCTTTCGGAGGGCGTCGATCTTGCGTACGCAGTCACTGCAGACGAGTCCGTCGTAGTCGTCTGCACGGACGAGGGGCGGAGGAAGGCCTGAGGAGGACGCGTCCGACGCGCCGTCGTCTACGGGAGGTTCGGGGGTGGGCTCACGCGAGGGCGGCCGTTCGCGGAGGTTCAGACAAGATTCGTGAAACCAGTCCTACGAAACGCGACGGGCGAAAAAGAGGAAAGCAATGGTGTTAGCACACGCTTTGCAATACCCGGCCGAGCGCACCTCACATGCGACACATTGGATCATCGTCTCCCGCTCCTTCTCCGCGTCGTATGCCCGCCCGCACCGACAGAACTGCGCGCGGAAGTTGCGGCTGTACTGATTCTTGTCGTTGGGGACCTCTTCCGTCGTGTGCAGTGTGCATGCGTGAGCGAGGGCGCGGGTAGGGCAGTCGCATTGGAAGGCGCGCTTCGGGAAGAGCTCGAGCTGCTCGTGGTCGGTGTGACATGCAATAGAGCAGGCGGCACAGATGCCACGGGGAGACTCGGGAGACGTGGTAGGGGTGCATGTGAGGCACAGATAGACGGCCTGGCGGATGGGGCCCAGGGAGTAGGTGCATTGAGAGAACTGGTGGGGGAGAGCGAGCGCGGCCTCCTGTACGAGCGCTGCTTGCGACTCCAACACAGAGGACAGTGTCGCCGAGTCGGACATGGGGTTGGAAGACTGGGGGACGACGAGTCACTACTGGGATGTGAGGCTGGAGGACGGGAGTTCTTGGTGTCGAGAGCGTCGTCGCGGTCCGCTTCAACGCGTTCCTCGCTGAGACTTTGACCAGCGCCGTCTCTGCATGTGACCGACACCTTCGTCATCCTCAACAGCCTGCTATCGCAGATACGATGAATTCGCCTCTGGCCTTTTGTCAACGATCTAGACATCGAACCGACGACAACCAGCAACGGAAGCTCGAGTCTTGGGGGAGCTAGTTTAGTCATCTTATATTGCATTCGGTGAGCACTGAGCAAGAGCATGTGTGGACCTTGTCTCAATGTCGCCGCTGACTTAGGGATATAGGTCTCGTAAGACCTTAGCTGAAGCTCGAACCCTCCTGCAGCGCACTAAACGACAGTCACGATGTCGAACCCGGCGAAGAAGTACAATCCTCCGGACCCCATCCTCCTAACGCTCTTTGCGAACCGATTCATGAGCGTCGCGGAGGCCATGGGACGGTCCCTTCAGCAGACCGCGATTAGTACGAACATCAAAGAACGGCTTGACTTCTCATGTGCACTGTTCGCTCCGGATGGGGACCTTGTTGCGAATGCTCCCTTCATCCCCATTCACCTCGGATCCATGAGCTTGTAAGCATCTACCTCCTTGCCCCAAAATCCCCTCCTCCTTCCGACCCTACCCTACCCGCTGTGCCGATTCTCATGTCCGCCATGCGTCCACCAGTGCGGTTAGATATCAGATGCAGCTGCATGGCAAGACCCTGAAGCCCGGGGATGTTCTCATGACGAACTCCCCGTACGCCGGCGGCTCCCACCTGCCCGACATCACAATCATCTCACCCGTATTCGACTCGGACACGGACCCGCACGAAATTATCTTCTTCACCGCGTCGCGCGGACACCACGCGGATATCGGTGGGATCCTGCCCGGGTCGATGCCGCCGACGTCGACAACGATCTTTGAGGAGGGCGCGAACGTGCGGAGCTTCAAGATCGTGAACAATGGGGTGTTCGACAAGAAGGGGCTCGAAGAGCACATGATTGAGAAGCCTGCGCGGTACCCCAGGAGCTCGGGCTGTAGGAATATTCGGGATGTGGAGAGCGATTTGAAGGCGGTATGTGTTTGCTTGTCCGTGCTTCGCCTCCTGATTGTGAACCGACGTCGCATGTGTTGCAGCAAGTTGCGGCAAACCACAAAGGCATCCAGCTTATCCAGCAGAGTATGTCCTTCTTGAATTTCCTTTGGCGGCTGCCTGACTATATGCTGCTGCCTAGTTGTGAATGACTACGGCCTAGAGACAGTGCAGGAGTACATGTACCACATCCGTGCCAACGCAGAGTCCTCCGTCCGCAACCTTCTTCGCAACGTCGCGCAACGCGCGGGCACAAACATCCTTGAGTCCATCGACTACCTCGATGACGGATCTCCTGTATAGCGTTTAATCGCTTCTCATATGGAAGCCAGTGCTCATGGTGACAATCTCCAGATCCAACTGAAGGTGGAGATCGATGAGAAGGATGGTTCTGCGGTCTTCGATTTTGAGGGCACAGGGTGCGAGATGCGGGGAAATCTGAATGCCCCCATTTCCGTCGTGCACTCCGCTGTCATCTACTGCATGCGTGCCATGTTGGACATGGACATCCCGCTCAATGCAGGGTGCTTGGTACCCATCACCGGTGAGCCCTATCTGCAGGGTCGACAGAACTTCTTTCTAACCTGGTATATAGTCAAGTTGCCTCAAGGATCGCTTCTTTCACCTTCTGAGACCGCTGCCGTCTGCGGTGGGAATGTACTCACGTCGCAACGCATTGTGGACGTGGTCTTGAAGGCGTTCGATGCATGTGCTGCCAGTCAAGGTTGCACGAAGTGAGTTATTACGACGGTTCTGAACGGGGCTATGCTCATAGTCCCAATAGCAACCTGACATTTGGCGCGGGAGGCAAGGATAAGGACGGGAATAACATCACTGGCTGGGGTTACTACGAGGTAAGCAGCCCCTTCTATCCCTTGATATAGCGCATGTATAGACCTTGTCTCTTCTTCCTCCCATAGACCATCGCAGGCGGTTCAGGTGCGGGTCCGACATGGCACGGCACCTCTGGCGTGCACACGCATATTACGAACACGCGTATTGGTGATGTCGAGATCCTCGAGCGCCGATACCCTGTCATCGTCCACCAGTTCGGCATCCGTGAGGGCTCAGGAGGCACTGGCCGCTTCCGTGGGGGCGACGGCGTCGTCCGCGAGATCGAGTTCCTCGAGCCTCTTCAAGTCTCTATCTTGTCGGAACGCCGAACGCGGCAGCCGTATGGCATGGCGGGAGGACATCCTGGTGCCTTCGGGAGGAACACTTGGGTGAAGCAGCCGAGGAAGGAAGATGGCGACTTACCTGAGGACGCTGACCAGAATGCGCCGCTGAAGCCGAGGAAGATCAATATTGGCGGGAAGGCTACTGTCTTCATGGGCAAGGGCGACCGGCTGCTCATCGAGACGCCTGGCGCCGGCGCATGGGGATCGCCGGTGGACGGGGAGAACGAGACGCATCACGTCCATAAACATGAATGGGCGCCGCGTGGGAGTCTTGCGGAGCGTGAGGCCGCGCAGGCTGGCTTCTAGGTGGCGACTCAGGACGGAAAACGGTGCTGTCGAGATTACATACAAGGTGTAGCAACTAGCCATTATGATGTTTGTACTGATAGCCCACCCTTAGATTACTTGTTCATCTCGCGTTGGATCTCAACCCCGCCCAAAGAACCTGCAGGCTGTTTAACGAGGCCCTGGCTGGCGCTGCCAAGCAGCTCGACAAGAGTCGAGTAGCCGTGTAATGGGTGGCAGTGTCGCATCTTGGACCGGAACTGAAGCGACTCGGAAATGCAAGACTCTGCACCTTCTCACTTCTTCACCCTCGCGTCAAGGGCCGATCGGGGGCCGGCCAGAGCGCGCATCATCGCTAAATGCAACGGCACGGAGTCTGGGAACGCGTTTGAATTGTTAGTGGCCACTGACGGAACCCGGAGCTTATAATTACCTTACTCTTGGTCCAATACGCGCGAAGTCGTAGCACAACTGGGGGAGGTCCAGCTAGCCGCGGCACTCCTGGCTGGGTGATGACCGTGGATTCTTCCTCTTTTCGCGTCGCTGACAGCCACAGTCATCGCTATCCTCCACAGTCTCCATCCTCGACCTTCATTTTCATCTTCAGGCCATGAGAAAGACCCGCTCATTCCGCTCGCAAGCAGTCAAGATCGTTGCAATCTTTGTGGTGTTTGTCGCACTCATTTGTTTCGTCGCGGTCGCCGTCGGAGGCGCGTTCCCAACATCCAAGCACGGAACTTCTATCGTCGTTCCACAGACTGGAGAGAAGTGGCGGGTCGGGGAGTTGCATACTGTTCAATGGTAAGGACCATGCGGCTTTTGAGAGGCGTCATGGACATTTATCTATCTTGCTGTCTTGAAGGACCTTGGGTGAGGTAGGGACAGTAAACGCCAAGGGACAGAACGTCACTGCAAAGCTTATCCTGTCATATGGGGGAAGTTCGAAGTCGCCCACGCCTCTCGGTGGTATGAAAACTGGTAGTTCTCAATGGCAACTAGGCTAATCACGCTATGAGATAGAGCTCACGGATTGGTTCAACATTTCCGATACACTCGCCAACGTAATTATCCCCTCCGTTCCTTCACGAGAGGATTATTCTCTCTACAGTGCGTATTTATATCTCCTTATGTCATTGACCGAAACTTGATGTGTGGCTGCTATGCCTAGTGTATTCCCGCGACAACTCTGACATCTCAAGTTGGAGTGGATCCATCACAATCTTCAACCCAAATGATGTCGACGGTCAAGATGAACCTCCAGCTTCGATCGTCGTCACCACTGCCCCTCCGATCTCTGTCACCCAGTCCTTGACCTCGACATCTCCGCAGGACCAGCCGACGACCAATGCAGCCCCCCTCTCCCTCTCAAGTACCAGTCTTACCTTGGGCCTATCGCTCTCGCTCTCTTTGCCCCTTCTATCTGCTACCTCGACCACTTCACTTTCCACCACAACGACAGCTATCTCTCCTGCGTCTACTACTCCCTCATCCTCGGAGTCGACGTCTTCAGTCTCAGAACCCTTGAGCTCGACGGCCACCGCAACTACGGTGCCTGTAGCAGTGGAACCTACAACGGCTCCGACCGCGGCACCAACGACCACCGTGACATCTGGTTCCGCCGCGTCGATAACACCCACTCGGATGAAGCGCGCGCGGACCTCCTTGCAGCATGATCGGAGGCATGTGCATGTGCATTAGCGCATATGCTTAAAGATCTGGTTCCTTCCTTTACGACCACGACCCTCTTTGCATTCACATTGTACTACTCATGTAGCATATCACTGACTCTCGATACCCTAGACAATGGACTCGGTGTTGAAAGGTAGATACACTAACGAAATTTTGCGTAATCCTCCCTTTTCGAGTACGTATAATGCCAACCCACGCCGCTCGTTTCCTTTTGCTTCATGGGGTTCCTGGTTCTACAGTCTAATTTGACGGCTTGAGCTTTCGGTATTTGGCAGACAGTCGTTCTTTTCTATTCCCCTTACTTCTACGACAATCAGATGTACATGGACACACCACCATATCCTGTAACTTTACTACTGATCTTACAATGAGAACACAATCTTCTCCGCGCTTTGTTTACCTTCTTCCATGTACTTAAGTCCCTCCGGAATGGCGGCAAGGCCACCGGGCCATAGTCTCAGAGGGTTCTGAACTAACTTTCCTTGCTCGATGAGGATCGGCACCTTCTTGAAGAAGGTCGCAATTTGCGCTTGATCTTCTGAAGAGGCTGGGAATGATTTCCCGATGGTAACGACATCTTTCCCAAGGGCGGTGACTACGAACGTGACTGTGGCAAGTTCCAAACACTCAACTCCATGCTTTATGCTGTATGGAACAAGAAATCGAAGCGACTCACACTGCTGCACTATATCTTTCTGCGATGCGATGATATCGACGTCTTCGAGAGGTAGCAAGACGATGGCCTTTCCCCCTTCTGGAGAGATTGCGTTTCGCCAGAACTGTTGTGATTCAGTGGTGCTGATGCAGTCGAGGACTTTTGCGATCGAATCGCCAGTAACCGCCTTGATTTCTGTGGCCGCTTCAGGGTCGCGATAGTCGAACACAGCCGTTGCGCCGAGCGACCTGAGGAGGTGGAAGTTGCGCGGAGACGCTGTCGTGACCACTTTATAGCCAGCAGCGTGCAGGAGCTGGATGGCGTACATCCCGCAAGAAGCTTTGTACATGTGTCAGATGTATCCGACATGGAAGGAAAACATATCACTGACTGCTGCCCGCATACACGAGCACCCATTCATCTCTAGGGATCGGATTCCCTTCCGTTTCTGGTTCAACTAGACCCAGTCCCGTCGGACTGAAAAGGCTCTGCACGGCGGTCCCGATCCTTTGACCGAACATCAGTACATCTCTAACATTAAGCGTCGTTGTTTCGTGACTCACCCGCAGCTGAGGGCCGCCGCCTGCTCGAACGACGTCGTATCCGGGAGCACCCAGAGCAACTCCGCCTGGACCTTCACGTATTCCGAGAAGGCACCGCGATCGCGCCAATACCCCCCGTGAACGAATGTCGCTACCCGCTCGCCGACCTTGCGCGCGGTAGCGTTCTTGCCCACTTGGACGATCTCGCCAGACACGTCCCATCCCACGATGCTATCCACCTCACCGAGGCTAGCAATAACTGACAGCGCGAAAGCACAGACGTATCAGATTAGGTCGTCAATTGAAGAGCGCAGGTTCCCAGATTCGACGACTTGCTTTTCCAATCAGAGTTGTTCAGCGCCACGGCGTGTGTCTTCACGAGCACTTCATCATCGTCTATGATGGGGATGGGTCTGTCCAGATACCCTACTGTCCTGTCCTGCGGATTGAAAGCCTTGTGTTTATAGAGGGCGATGAAGAGAATATTACAAGCACATACCTCCCGTATCACAATGGCTTTCATGCTTGGAGGAAGCACGGACATATCGCCTGGCGGACGGGCGGGCGTATTGAGTCGTCCAAAGTAGAGGAGAAAGTCAGTCTGAGCTCGCGGGGGGTCGTCGAGGATGAGGTGAGGGAGTGTGCAAGAACCAGCCAGGATGTCTGCTTGAGGCTGGGTATAAATACGCGCACGGGAGACACCAGAAGAAGTGATCCTGCCAAATGCCTCGGACTGGTATGTACTACATGTTACCGCGCAGGGCATACAACGCAGAAAGAGCCGATGAACGTCAGCAATTCTGCAAAATTGTGACGCACGACAAAGTTCCTCCTGACTGCAAGAATGTTCAACGCGATTGGGTTTGGTCAACTTGAACGTCATTGGTCTCTGTATGGTGTCTGTGGCGCCTTTGACGAGATGCATCAGAGGGCAACCCAAAGCACAAATACCACGGGTGTTGAACTGTGAACGGTTACGGCTAAAGATATGTGATCACGATCATGAGACTATCAAAACCACACACAGAAAAAAACCATATGCCAAAATAGCGTTCCCATCCCAGTCGTTAGACCAGAGCCCAAAGTAGCACCACAGCAAATAGCGGCACCAGCAAAACACTCCTCATATGCTTGCCGAACAAAGGATATGCTCTATTTGTAGGGGTGTCCGTCTGAGTAACTGAAGCGGAGGCTGGTGCTGGTTCGTGTGACGAAGTCGATGGCGAAGCAATGGTGCTTATGCTAGTGGCTGATCCGCGGTCCGTCGCAGAAGTCGAAAGGACTACAGTGACGGATATGGGTGGGGCTGAACTGACCACAAGAGAGCTTGGAGCCGCTCCCGTGCCTTGTGGATCGCTCGGGTTAAAAATGGTGATTGTACCGCTCCTGGACAGACCATCATCGGCGGCATTCACTTTCCACGCATGATATATTTACACACATGAGTGCGTTTCGAAGGTCATAAAAAAAGGGGGGAAACGAACGGGTAATGCGGTAATCACTTCTCGTTGGGACTTCAGGTACGTAGATGTTGACCATCTTCTGGGAAATGGTGAAGTTCTGTGCCAACGGTTGATCTTCAAAAGCCGCCCGTTAGCAAGCTGTTCCGAGGGACTCAAGGTGATATCAACTTACGTCCCAGAACGATCGGGTACAACACATTCCCCGCATCGTAAGAAAGGAGGAGTATTCCTTTGAGCGGCGCTCCGCTGGAATTTGTGAGGGAGACATTCGTGGTTCCCCTGTACAGGTTTTAAATGTTAATGGGATTCGACCAATTAATTCACTTGCTCTGGGTAATCATGAAACGAATACCAATGGCGTACCATTGGACGGTCTGCAGGTCGCCAACATTCCACTTATCCCCAGTGGCTGGAACCAGGATGGGCGGCACTGGCGCAAACGATGGGTATGACAATTGAGCGAGTGCGGGGTGGAAGATACTCGTCAGTGCGACGAGCGCTGTTGCCCAAAGTGCCTTCAACATGCCGTCAGTCGATAGTGATGGAAGTAAGGTTGACCTCGAAGAACAGAAAGCAAAGTGTTGGAGTCCAACCTCCTGGCGGTCGCACTTCTGTTGCGGACAGCCTGAGGTCGCGTTACGTACTCGCACAACTTGAAATTCCAAGCCGCGCGCGACGGAGGTTCCTGATTGAATAACAAATTGTGTGGTCTCCAGCGGCATTGTATGTCAAGCTGATCTTCGTCATGCTAGCTATGATACAAGTCGCCGAGCAGGAGTGGTCATGAAGATTGGGAACAAGCGTGACGGGTGAGTCGGTGGCTCGGTGGCTGGCCGTGTCGACGCTGCGAGCGCCGGCGGCCCGCTCTCTTCCATCCGAGTCGGGCTTCTTCAACAATCGACCTCTTCTCTGCCCTCCTTCTGACACTGACACTGACACTGACACGAACACCGGTGGCGATGACAAAATCACGAAATCCCGTATCTTACGTGATGATCACTCCGCCGCGCGTGGCATCCTGCAGTCGGTTCGTCCTCGAGACTCGTACATTCAGTTCCAGAACAGTCTGAAGACCTCAGGTCTTCCGGTCATCGAAGGTTTTTTTGCTTACAAGTACGCAGATATTGCACTCTTGTTAATGGCTCTTCCAAGAGTCCAAAAGGCTTCAGTTTCAGTGAATTTCCAACGCAGGGCTAATGACCCAATTCAACCTCTCATCACATCACCGTGTACCCGACATTTGCAAAACGCTCTGCTAGTAGACGTACTTGTTCGGGTCCTGTCCATCCCGGACACACCTAGATGAGCTGTGATACGAATATAAAGCGACCGCAGGGAACACTAGTTGAGGAATGACGGTACGCCCACGACCTTCCCCCTCCGAGCTCTTCCAAAGCTCCCTCGCGGACATTCACCGTTCAAGTAAGAGACCGAGGCCATGATACGCATACTTTTCTATGCCATTTTTGCCGCACTATGCGCGTGTGCCTTCGCACAAAATGCACTACCGCCTATTGTGGTCCCCAAGAGCGGAGACGTGTGGACCGCAGGGGAGAGGCAAACGGTCAAGTGGTACGTCCAAATCCGTTGTTTTGTTAAACGAAGGGCGATCGTTCATTCTCTCCGTAGGAGTACGGCTGGCTTCAATGTGTACGATCCCAGCCTGAAACCTCTTCCTGGAACTATCTACATTGGCCATCTCACGGAGACTGCGCAGCAAATTTGGTGTGAGTGCTTTGTCCGATGCGTCTCTGTCCCAAGTGCTCCCACACTGATATCTCTGTCTAGTTAATGCGCCTCTTGCACAGAACTTTACCCTCCCGGATGCACAGGTGGACGTAATCGTGCCAGCCCTCCCGACGGCGAAGAACTACTTCCTCGTCTGTACGTTGCTAGTCCTCATCTCCTGCTGGCCTACATTCCTTCGGATTTCACTGACGGGCGCGCCTCGTGGACTCTAGTGTTCGGCTCGAGCGATAACTGGAGCCAATTCTTCACCCTCGACAACCCCGCCGATCCTCGTGGTACAGGCACCTTTGGGACGACGATCACGGTAACGCCTGCCACGCCCACCACCCTCGCAAACTCGACGAGCAGCGCACCCCAAAGTGGATCAGGATCCTCGTCTTCCTCTGCCAGTAGTACTGTCTCTAGGGTTTCTGCGTCTCTCACCGCGCCTGCAAGTTCGACTTCAGCTCCGACTTCGGCCGGTTCATCCTCAACCTCGGCATCGCCTTCATCTCCTGCACCATCGTCCGCGTCCGCCCGTACCAGTGCCAGCGCCACTGTACTCACCGGGTCTAGCATTCCGTCTCCAACCAGTGGAGCGGGGAACGGCGCGAGAGACAACAGAGCAGATATCCTGTGCATGACGGCGGTCATCGCATTGGCCATGTTGTGGAGTTCTTGAGTCTTTACGCACCGAAATGCCAGGGCATGTATGTAGGCACTGGGAGTAACAGCGCTGTACTATTTTACACGACCAATATTCCATGATAATCCTCGGATTTTTGATCCGTTCTTATGGGGTTTAGATCGATACAGAGGACGTGCTGTGCCTCGTCTGAACATGCTTGGCGTGGCAGAATGTATAGGAGACTCGCATGCTGCGGCAGCATTGTTTCCGAGACGTGTTTGGGAATTTAAGCAAAGGCTGCACATTATGAACCCTACGTCTCTCATGGGTGCATGGTACACATACTTCATTCAATAAGGAGAGGTTTGGCAGGCTGGCCGGGTCTTCAACTTCTTCCAGCTTCGAGATCGGAAGGGGAGGACGAAGCCCTGGACTGGCAGAATTGTCAGGATGCTAAGTGGCTTTGTCTTGAGTGCAGACGCAGTCGAAGGCCCTACGTTATAAAAAGGTCGAAATATCATAAAAGAGTACTAAAGTCCGTTTGAGAGCGATACAGGTAGGAGAATAAAACAAAACACATAGCGCGCCCGTCCGGGAAACAACCGACCAGTCCGAAATCTACACAATTCAGACCTGTGCCCGTGTGCCCAGCCCAGTGTCCAGGTGTACGGTAATTGCATGTACATTACCCCTCGTGCTTAAGTTTCGACACGCCCCATCCTTGCGCCCACATTTCGTCGGCGCTGGTATCATACAAACAATATCACCGCCCGCGTGCCGCGCGCGCATGCCCCCCACGTTCCTGGGAACGTGGACGGGGACGAAAAAGCGAGTCGGTCCATTATGCTCGGTTGTGCGCACCGAAGGCGTTGTTGTTGTCGGTGTACGGGTAGTGGCCCTGGTGCAGGAGGCCCTCCTTCGCCTCGTACGTGCCGGGCGCAGTGGGGTTGAGGCGGAACTCGTGACGGTACTCGCGCTCCTCGTCAAGTTGCTCAACGTAGCGGCGGATGATGACAACAATGTCTACGAGGGGGAAAAGAGATATCAGCATTGCACTGGGGCGTGAGACGGAACCATATCGGACACGGGATGGTCGAAAACGGGATAGCCACACCCGGATATGCCCAAAGCTGTCAAGGCTCGGGCATCGCGGTGTCGAAGCGAACTTCATATGGAGGGATGATAATGTGAAATGGGACTCACAGAGGTCAATGAGCCACTGAACGACGGCGAAGGCAGTGAAACCAATCTTCTGACCCGTGGTGAGGTTTGAAGTCGCGCAGGAGTGGACGTCGTCGATCGTCACGCAGAACGGCTTGTTGCTGAATGTCAGGTAGAGCGAGAAGCCGGTCGCAAGAGTGCCAAGGATGAAGATGATGATGGTCATGAAGGAGTATGCCTTGACCATACGGCGGTTGCGGATGATTGAACCGATGAAGCTGCAGCGCAAATGCTTTAGAACCTTGGCCCACAGGGACGCAGAGGATTTGAAACGCACCCGAAGAAGGACATGAGCGCAAGGAGAGTGAAGATGCCCGCAGCGACGATGAAGGCCCATCTGTACTTGTGTGCAACGGCATCAAGTACTTTTCTATCCTGATCATTCACGTTCTTCTCGGCCTCCTCAAGCTTGTTCGAGTTGACGACTGGGATCGAGCGAGTGAGATGAGTATCGACGGATTGGGCGATTACAATCTGGAAACTCACGGTAGACGAGATACCAACCAATGGCCGCGGTGAGGCCAGAGGCGAGGAATGATAGGAGAGAAAAGAAGAAGACTGCAGCGCGGACGGGGATGCAGCAACAGAAGTGCTTGGACATTGTGGCTGACTTGTGCGGGGAAGACTTGATGCTGCTTTCTTGAGGGTGGACGAGCGACGAGAAGGCGTAGAAAAGGTCGTCAGGCAGAGGACAGAGGAAACAGAGAGAGAAGGTCCTGTGACGGAAAGAGGGAGGATGGGAAAGGGGAGGAGGACGAGAAGGGCAACAGCGGCGAGGGAGGATATTTTATAATGAGTTTAGCACGCGATGAGGCGGATAGCGAGGCTGTGCAGCCCTCCGCAGAAACAGCCGCTGCCTACGCATACACCGCCCTTCGCAACGCCCGCCGCCTTCCCCCACTGCCCCCGCTTTGCTCTCTCCATGGCGGCCCCTCTGTGCTCGGCATTGTCTCGCAATCATGTCCAATGTGTACAGCCCTTTTGGTACGAAGCTCATATTCATGCATGTCAGGGTGTGGTGAGTGTCCTCTTCTACTTCAACTGGTCTCGCTATCGAAATGCGCCAAGCCAGGAATCCAAATCTTTACCGTATCTTCTCGCGGGAACAGACCTGCCAATTTGTGTCCTAAAAGAACGCGGCAGTTCTCTGTCTTAGTCCACTTCACACCGATTCACGCACGCCGCATACATGCGTCCTTCCGCGCAGCAACAGAGTGCCTCAGCAATCAATGCAAGGATCTCCCCGAGTTCCAACGCTCACCACCTGCCAGTGCATTCCTCCAACGAGCTCCTTGACTTGGCTCGGAGCTTCCCTACGCGTAAACGTGGGCGGCGTCGCCGCGCAGCGGAACGCTCCATGATACTTACCCTGGGTGTCTGCGATAAACGCTGTGACACTTTGGGCTCCTCCCGAAGCACAGGACGGCGCTCGAACTTGTTTCCTACCACATCTTCCCGGTCTTGTCGACATGTGGTCCCTAGTGGCACTCTCGGAGACGGGGATTTGCCTGCAACACCTTGTCGCATCCCCCGCCCACCGTAAATTTCACGCATTCGGGCGGGCAACATACAATTGGACTGATCGTTGTCGACGTCGCAGCCTGGTGCGCCTCGCTCCGGTGCTCTCGGTCTTGGAAAGACGATCTCGTTGGGCGCAGCCGCCCCGGCTCCCATTAATGCCGACATGGTCAATCCCCTCCCCTTCGTGGTTCCGTTGTGCGTGTCCTTCAATCTTACCACGCATTCCCCTTTACCCGGCTTATCGATGCTCGATGGATTCGATCTTCTTCACTGGTTTTCGAGACCTTCCTAGTTCTGGTCCGCAGCAAAAGGCGGGAACGCGCGAGCGTCGTGCTGCCATCCGTGACCTTTGCGTGCACCGCCGCGACGCAGCATGCTTGCCACATCGGGCGTAGCGCCCATCTCCTACTGTCTGTCCAGGACCCCCATGATCAATGACTTAGCGAAATGCGTTGATCCCATTCAGCTGTGACAGGACCTTCAGAAATTTCCCGTCTGTGGCGGAAGTGCCGCGGCTCGAAGGAATTATGCTGCAGACTCTAGTTGATAGAAAGCCAGTAGAAAGCCCCTTATAATCTCATCCCCTAACAGCAGCCTCACATCCTTAACGCGGACGGAGAAGTACAGGATGTCCCCCTTGTGAATACGGGGTTGTCCCACCGGATGACTTAGTAGTAGAGAAGCTGTCCATCCGCAGTCACCATCCGCAGGCTTCTCTTGGCGGACGCTTGAGAGCGGCGCACGGTCATCGCAAGTTCGTGGAACTTCTGTCCAGCTGACGATCTGGCTCATCTGCTTATTCCGACAGACACTTCATTGCTGCGGCGATATCGCCGCATGTTATCATCGCCTGCAATTGGGAGTTGTGGCAGATTCTCCCCAAAAATTCAGCACTGCCACCGACTTCAATTGCAACGAAGACATTTGTCGTAGGTGAGTCACATATGCCTTCGTCAAGAGATATTCTTGCTATTTACACTGACTCTTTAACGGCTAACTAGCCAGATCTCCTTTGCGTAAATCAAAGAGAAGGATGTATGGTCACCATCCACATAAAAGCTTCCTGCAAGCTCTAGCAAGTCTCGTGAGTCTGAACGCTTTTTCAACGCTCCTCACCTTCCTTTTTCACCGTCTTTCCGCAAGTGTCTGGTTAAGAGCCAGGGATCCCGCAGGGACTGGCCTGCGCTTTTTGTAGCACCTTGTGTTTAAACTTCCGAGTGTAGTGTGGCTATTCCAGCCCTCCCAAGTCAGATTCCATCCATATTCCCTTGATTGTGAACTATCATTGTTTTCTTCCATACGCTGATTCCGGATGTGTCCTGCGCGGAAGCACGTCTCGAACTTCCCAGGTCAACGAATCTCAAGTAAGTACATCGAATCGGTCTCGGCAGGCGAATACGCCTGCGGACCTTCCATAGATCTGGGATGAATCTACATGCAACAGTATGTTCTGAGTGTCGTCTTGTCTAAGTCTCTGCTATCTATCTGCTTATGTTCATGCGCTCGTGTCTAGTATTCTTGCCAAGCCTGGATGAAGACTATCTGGGGCTACCTGGGATAGGAATAGGAGCGCCGGGGCTTCTCCATGTCCGGTCGTCAAGGAATCGGCTTCCGAGGATCCGACATGTTTCATAAACGAGAAAACCCCCTGATCGGCATTGGAACTCATCCTCAAAATATGACTATCGCCCGGTGTCCATAGTCCTTCCTTCCCCAAGATCCATTGCTTGGTGCTTCAGCGACCGGACAGCAAAGGCCCGACGGGCCGCCCTATTCGCCCGGAGCCGAGTGGTACGTTCATGACCTGCATCGTGCTCTCTTGCGACGCATATAAAAAGGTTGGCTTCACAGGATCTCACGATCGTAGCACATGCTGCTAGGCAGCAGGTTCCCTTGGGTGCAGTCGTTCCGGAGGCCATTTGCACCTGATGCCGCCATCGCTCTGGGTGTTGAGTCCGTCCATGCGTTCCCATCCCAAGAGCGGTGATCGCAATAGTGCATTTACGCGAATCTGCATTCTAAAAACTCCGAGGATGCCGCTGCGAAGCAATATGCGAGCTTAGCAGGACGGCGGGAGACAGGCATGACCCCTACCGGATCTGTGTTGCTACTCGTCAAGAGCGAAATATAAGCGTAAGTTTTTCCGCGTGCGCGATCTCATGGGAGTTGCTTAATGCTAATGACGTGGTTGCGTGTGCAGGTAAGTGCGGTGACGTTCGCAAGGTCCTGTATCGAGTATTTAACGACCTCTCCCACTCGTCCCAGGTCCCCATCCTTTCGGGCTTCTCGTCACAGAGACACCGACCGGATTCACCCCTCGCCGAGTCCCGACTCCTGGCAACGATGTTCTCCAAGGCCCTCGCATTCCTCGCGCTCTCCGCGCCCCTCCTCGCGTCCGCGGTTCCAGCTGAGATCTCGAAGCGCCAGGTCGACACGTCGTCGCACTGCGGTCAATGGGACGTTGTCACCGCGGGGCAGTACTCGCTCCTTCTCGACCAGTGGGGCAAGGACGGCGCGACGTCCGGCTCGCAGTGCGCGAATGTCGCCAGTTTGAGCGGCAGCACCGTGTCGTGGAAGACGACGTGGACGTGGACCGGCGGCACCGGCGTCAAGAGCTTCACGAACATCCAGCTCAACCAGGGAATCAATAAGCAGCTCAGCGCGATCTCGAGCATGCCCGTGCGTCCCTCTAATCACCCTTACCCCCTTTACGCAAACGTCAAGATGCACGCTGACAATGACTTCTGCGGGCGCTGCGGTGAAACCGACAGTCGACGTGGCAGTGGTCCCAGTCGACGTCGGGCTCGATCGTCGCCGATGTGGCGTACGACCTGTTCACGTCCAACTCGGCCGGAGGCTCCAACGTCAACGAGATCATGATCTGGCTCGCGAACTTCAACGCGGGCCCGATCTCGTTCCAGTACGGTTCTGACGGCAAGCCCGTCCCTGTCGCGTCGAACATCTCGCTCGCCGGCCACACCTGGAACCTGTACTCGGGCTCGAATGGCGCCAACGCGGTGTTCTCGTTCCTCCCCACTTCGGGCACGATCACCAGCTTCGAAGGGGACATCAAGGCGTTCCTCGACGTGAGCCTGAGCTTGACCGTTTGCATTGAGGTTGGTGCTAACGCTCTCTCTGTCTGGATAGTACTTGGTGCAGCATGAGGGCATGAGCTCGTCGCAGTTCTTGGTCACAGCTCAGGCAGGCACGGAGCCCACCTCCGGATCTGCGACTCTCACCACGTAAGGACTTTTCTTATTCAGAGCAGGTCCTCGTTGCTAACCTGTGTCTCGTACAGGTCGGCTTACAGCTTGGCTATCAACTGAGGATCACGAAGGTGTATGATCTGTATATCCATAACCGTCTCGGAATGCTATTTCCTGCACTTCGCAACCAGGTTTGGGTGTTATTCTTTCACCAATCGGCCAAGTCTAGAAACCGCACATGTCGACACAAGTGTCCCATTACGACATTGCTTTACCCAATAGTCGCACTCACTTGTGCGAACAATCCATTCCCGCGATCCCTCTGCCGCACAGGCCACGCAAGGACAAAAACCGAACGATGATGAATTCCGCAAAACATGTGCCCGAAACTTCGTCGTCAACATCGTGAAACCCAAGTAAGCTAATCATCTAGTCATCGATGCTATTGAAACTGAGGCAGTGCCTTCAAAGCTGGACGGGCACGCAGCCAATGGAAACGAGGCCGCCCTGCAAAATAATATGTAAGCCCCCTTGCGAAGTCCCAGACTGTGAGGAGATACTGACGACGTTGTTGTTCTGGCAGCACACAGGCTGCTGGGAGCAAGACGAGCCAGAACCCACACCAATAGCGGTGATGGGGTTGCACTGGAGGCCGATGAGGCCGGTTACGTCCTGGACGTTAACACCAATCGCAGCCAGGATGCCAGAGGCCGCCGTAGAGTTGGACTGTGTGCCCAGTCTCGTCAGCTTTCCGTGTGCGACATCGACAGGGACGGGACAACTTACCTCCTCGAGGCTGTTGCAGCACTGCACATCGCCCGTGTTGCAGGAGCCGGCGGCCGCAAGGATAGGGAGCGAGAAGAGAGCAGCGAGGGAGGCGATGCGGGCGAACATGGTGAGTGAGGCTGTTTTAAACAGAGGAGTAGTGCGGTAGGAGATTGGTGTGTTCGAGAGAGAGGCTGCGAACTGAGGTCGCTCAAGCTAACCTCAGAGGTTCTTATACTTGCAGACGGTGGTCTGTGCGCCGATATTCCAGTCCATGTTCTGTGTCGGCAATATTATTGCCCCAGACTCGAAATTGTCCTGTGCGAGTCTACGCGAAGTGGTAAAAATGCCCGCGGTCGGCTGGTGAAACCAAGTCTGTTCGAAGCGACGCGAACCTTCAAAGCCGACGCACGGACCACGGTAAGGACTGCGGTCTATGAGCCTGCAGCGCCGGAAATATTGGGGCACAGGAGTTCAAACGTTTAACGTTTACAGTACACGCCCAAAAGCTAGTTTC
>VJXU01003692.1:0-11911 GCA_008694245.1 Ganoderma sp. BRIUMSc | reverse complement strand
CCCCCCCCCAGCCGCACTTGAGTCTTATGTTGTATCGTATAATCGCTTAATGCATCACACGACGCGCAGAACCAGCTGCCCACTCCGCAAAAATTGGTGGTATAGGAATCGACCAAAGCAAGGACATCCCCACTATCTATATCCAAGGGGAGAAACCGAGATGGAGAGGTTGAAGGAGGGGAGTGCTACTTCCCGTAAGTGGGGAAGCAATCTGCCAGACTCTTGCTGTGCTTGTTTTGCGCATGCTCCTCGAGGCTGTTCAAGGAGGATAGTGAGGGGTGATTAATGGGAGTGTCGCCAATCATCACTCACGCGGGGCCACGAGTGGTCAGGAGCTGGAGGTCGCGGTCAGGGCGCAGATGCAGCAGATTGACAGAGGGAGAAACTTACGAAGGCTTGCCTGCATACGGTGCAGACGATGTTCATCGCAGCCTGGTTGGTCTTGGTTTGGCTCTTTGCGGCGTTTGCGGCCTTGCCGGCGTTCCTCTCCCTCTTCTGCTGAGCCTTCGCGCCCTGCAAACGCAAGGGGAGGCAAGCGGTCAGAGAGATCGGCGGAGACCCGCAAGACACATACGTTGCCCATAGTGAATGTGATGAATGAGATGGAGTGGAGAGGGGAGGATGCCAGAGAAGGGCAGATGGGAGGCGAAAACGCTCTAGAGGAAGCCCAAGAGCAGGTGGGGGGGAGGACCAGGAGAGGACTGTCGAAGCCGTCGAAAACGAGGACAAAACTCTGGCCTGGCCGGACAAGGCGGCGAGGCAGAAGACCGAGGCACAGCTCCGACACGTGGGATTGAAAGATAACTTTATCTTATCTGAGCCGAGGGTCAGCGTCGCGGTGCCAGGAAGCAGTCGACGACTGAGAGAGCGTGTCCGGGGCTGCTGACTCCCAGATCCGCCCAACTTGCACGGCATGACCAATCCCCGCCCGGAACTAGAAATAATCCAAACTTTGCATCGCGCCGAAAGCGAGTCCTCGGCCTATGTTTCGTCCCATCCGCTCTCTCCGTCGTCTCCAAGCCCGCCCACCCACTTTTCGTCTCCAATCCACGACTTCTCCAACAACGATCCAAGTAATGGCCGCCGCAAACTTGGACGCTGCCCGTGCCCAAATCGCCGAGCAGGTCAAGATTGATATCTTAACCTCGACGCAGGAAGAAGTAGGTTTCAGTTCTGTGCCAACCTGCTTTCTACTGTTGAGTCTCGATCACTGCACATCAGGATAACAAGACAGGTTTTGCGGCGATCACGAGAGCTTTCATCTGTAAATAATCCGCTTCCGAACTGCTACACGAATACTAACTTCTTTGTTTCGTCCAGCTGACACCATTACAGGTTAGCGGCATCCCGATCGTTTGTGGTGTCATGCCTCTTATGGTCGTTGTACTCGATAGTGCCCACGCCAGAGATGTTCGTCTACGCTGCAAAGGCGTCCCTTGGCGACGATGTATACCACGAGCCCTCGACAATTGCACTGGAGACTCATGTTGCAAAAATCACCGGCAAAGAGGCCGCCCTCTTTGTCCCCTCCGGGACCATGTCCAACCAGGTCGCCTTGAGGACTCACCTCCAGCAACCTCCTTACGCTGTTCTCTGCGACCATCGTTCGCATATCGTTCGGTAAGTGCGTCGAGACTCTCGAGGATAAGCCCTTGCTGAGAAATCATCTAGTTACGAGGCAGGTGGACTTGCATTCCACTCCGGCGCCCACGCGCAGATGGTCATCCCTTCAAACGGTATGACTAGGAGTACCCGGTAATCTGGCGACGCTCTCACCGTCGTGTTGCAGGTCACCATCTCACTCTTGAGGACGTACAAGATAACGTTGTGCTCGGGCAGGAGATACACAGGTGAGCTTGATGTTCCAAATGAAGGGTTAACACTGACTGAACGGTGTGAAGCGCTCCCACGGCTATCATCTCATTAGAAAACACCCTGAACGGCACCATCCTTCCCCAGGACGAGATCATTCGGATCTCAGAGTTCGCGCACGCCAACAATATCAAGTTGCACCTCGATGGCGCTCGTATCTGGCACGTTGCCGCTGAGACCGGCACTCCACTCAATGAGCTCCTTGCCCCCTTTGACACCGTCAGCCTGTGCTTCAGCAAGGGTCTTGGTAAGCTACGGGACTGTAAGATTCACTTCTATCCATCCAATCACCGACACCGTTCTCAGGTGCCCCCATTGGCTCTTGCCTGGTCGGACCGAAGGATTTCATCAAGAAGGCTCGCTGGTTCCGAAAGCTTTTTGGTGGGGGCATGCGCCAGACGGGCTTCATGGCTGCGTCCGCCGCTTATGCGCTCGCCCACAACTTCCCCCTGCTCCCTGGCGTGCACGATCTCACGCGAAAGCTCGAGAGCGGCCTGCAGGAGATCGGCGTAGAGATCACGAGTGCCGCCGAGACTTGCATGGTACGTTGACTCACTCCCCGCCCCTTGCCTTCCAGAGTCTATCTCTCCCTCCGCCGCTCGATGGCTTGCCAACTGAAAGCTTTGGTGTTCTATCTGCCTTTTTGCTGACAGGTCTTCTTCGATCCCTCTCCCATTGGCGTGACCTATGAGGAGATCATTGAACGGGCCAGTCAGCTCCCCTCCCCCATCTCCGTCGGCGGGTCTCGGCTCGTGGTCCATATCCAGACCTCGCCGCAAGCTGTGGATGACCTCCTCGGCGTGATCAGGAAGCTCGCGGAAGAGAAGAAGGCCGCTGGGTTTGTCGCCCCCGAGAGGACGGCGTACCCGAACGGCCGACCGTACAGCAGCGTCTATGTGAAGAGGCAGCGTGTTCAGTAGATAGAATCGCGACGGTCTCTATCGAGAGCGGATCTGGGGACAGTGTCTGGGCCGTGGGCGGTGAAGTAAGGCACTGTGACTCAGAGGGTTGAGACAATGTGTGCTGTATCGGGCCCTTTCATACCCGTGTGGCCATGCTGTGCGCTGTGCTCCGAACCGTGTAGATTGGTACCGTACCAAAGCTGTATACCACATAGACAATGCGCCACCCCACACAACCTCACCCCCATCCCGCGTGAAACCGGGGGCAGCGCATCAGCCCTTCCCAACGTAACGTTGCTTCTCGTACTCTTTCCACAGAGCCTTCATCGTCGCCTTTCCGCCGGCATCGAGGGCAGACACCATCATGGCATCTCGGTTGTGCTCCCCCAACATCTCGCACAGGGCGAAGAGCCCTGGCTGAAGCTCCTTCCGGATGCCCAAGGGCACAACGCACAGCGGGTCATTCACCGCATCAACATACGCGGTCAGCACGTACGCCGCGTGCTTGGAGAACGGTCGCACCAGGGACTCGGGCTTCTGCGTGTCGGCTGCGGCGCCATGCACCCGGACGAGTGTCTTCGTGAGCAGGGTCGTGAGCAGCCGGGCAAGAGCCTTGCTCTCCTGACTGGACAACGGCCCGGCCGGGGAGATCCACCGCGGAAACGTGTCCATAACCAGGCGCATCTGCTTCCCACCGAGCTGGGGGCGGACAGTACGGAGGCACGCAACGAGCTGCCGGAGCACGAACCCGAGATGGGGGAGGGTATTCAGAACGAGATCCCGGCGGAGACGAACGAGCGCGCTGAGGACGTTTACGACGCCGTGGAAGATCGTCGCGTCTGATGATGCATCGTGCGTCGACGATCTTGAGAGAAGAGCCCTTAGAATCGACCAGAGGCTAGAAAGGTCGATCGTTCGCATCGAAGCGGGCTACCACGAAAGTCAGATGAGCCAGGCACACACAAGAGTAATGAAGAGGACCAACTCTATCGCTGCATTGACGAACGACGAATTCAACGACTTCACGGCGGAGAACAGGAGTTGTGGTGAAATCCTCATCGTCCGCAAAGAGGTTCAAACATCTCGTCGTGTGGGATTGACAAATTTTTGCGGTGCCTTCGCAGATTATCAGCCGCTGACCACTTCAGTCTCATCCGAAAGTGGCGCGACACTCACCTTCTGGCGCTTCTCGCAGAAGCATTGATGAAAGCCGGATTAGATTGGCGACGTCCTGTGTCGATAGCCCTGTTTGCAAGGGAAGCCCATTGTAGACCAGATCCAAAAGGGAAGAGAAAGACTCCGTAGGAAGTGTCTTGCAATCGATAGCGAGTTGGGGCTCTAGATCACTTATACCTGCGGAGATGTATTCAGCACGGAGGGCGTCTGACAGTGTCATACGACGGAACTGACCATCTCGACCGCCCTCACGGACCAGTGCCAGATATGCAACTGTCAAATATTCCATGCGTTCTCGGACCTCCTCAAAGCACGAACTCTGAGCTTCACCAAGCAGGATGGAAAGCACAACCGGTCCTAGAGCGATAATATTCCGCTTGTTGCCGACTGACGAGAGCAACTTGCGGGACAATTGCATGCCGATATTTGGGATATCTGATCCTGTGGATTGAAACAAGGTTTGGAATCGGTCGGTGATCTCGGAATGGGTACATACCATCAACACCCAACCATCTGTTGAGTTTTCGAAGGTGCGCCCAGATGTCCAACACGTTGTAGTCCAGTGGCAATTCACGACCGTCGGAGTGCGGAGACACCAACGGCAGGCTGAAACGAAGCATGCTCTTCTCCAGCTCACGTAGTGAACTCACACACGAGGTGGAAAAACTAGCTGGGCATAAGTACTGAGACGTGTAACCAAATTGCAAGGATTTACTCAGGAGGAGAGGTGTTTTGAACCAGAGCATCGATGAGAAGAAGAGATGGCCGGCGACTAATGTCAAGGTTTCCGGCGCCATAGGACCGAATGTAACGACGGGTAAGGTCAATGACCGGGTCAGCTTCACCCTTCTTGGCTAACCGAACGAGGTATCTGGATGAACGTAAGCGATTGCAGAACACTGGATTACGACGCGGCGCACCCCTGGTACACGTCCACCAAAGCCAAGGTGGTCGCATTGACGTCCTTGCTGACGTCAATTTCCGCCTCCTTGACAGCACCTTGTTCCAGGAGGTAGTTTAGGAACTCCTTTGACACCTGCGTAAGACGTCAGCAACGGCGTACTGTCAGCAATACATGAACATACAACATTCTCGACCATGCCTAGATGAGCTACAGTCCGACGCAGGACTTCCCGGATAGTTAGTAAGTTGTCCAAGGACAACTGGCTCTTCCGAGCATGGCGCAATGTCCGATACGCGACGATATCAGCAACAAAGCCTCGCTTGAGGAACTCAATGTGCGTCGCTCGAGGAAGGTACTCCGCTGGCGTAAGGAGGAGGATACCATATGCGGATGCAATTTGGACAACGGTGTCGACTGTTAGAAGAGGAGCCTCGACCGTCAGGTGAGACAAGAGGTTCGAGATGTCAAATTCCGTCAACGGGGCGGTTTGCTTGATCAATTCCGCGACGAAGGCCTCTACAGCACCAGAACTTGGTGAGACAATTTCGCGACCATGATGAAGTTCGGATGGGGAACCTACCGCGCAGGCGGAGCAATTCCCAAAACTGCGCATTGTGCAGCATTCCGGATAGAATGGATTGCGCGCTCAGGCTAAGCGGTGGTTGCGAGTCAGGAGACTCCCGCCTCGCGTTTACGAGGGTCGAGGCCAGCCTTTCCAGTTGCTTCGGTGTCGCATGTGCACTGCAAGTTTCCGTTATGAAACCTGACTAATTGAATCCTGGGAAACCTACTTAAACTCTGGTAACCATCTGTCTACCAGTAGGTGTAGGACCGCTACCCCGCCGCTGGTGTGCACGTCCAGAGCATGGGATTTACCGCTCCAGGCGGTATTCTGGCACGAAAGGTGCGCTTCCAGATAGTCAAGTAGTTTGTCAAAAACTCCTCTTGGGTGTAGACGACCTATGGTGCACTGATGTAGCAATGTCCGAAGCTACAGGCGGAGTGAGAGTGCTGCGCGCTTGAAATCCACTGAACATACCATTTCCACGACGACTTCCGGCATTACGCAGGCGGACGACACGCAGTTCAGCATGTCCGAAAGCAGTTCATCTCCGAGTAGAAGCTCTGCGTGCAATGCGGATGCGCGAGCGAGACCGTAGTGTAGACGCAAGGCCCCTGTCACGACAAACTGCCAGGACTGCGAACCTGACCGATCGATGTTCCCGAGTCCGTCTTCCAGCGCGCGAATCGCGACAGAAGCATACACCGCCCGGACCGACCTCTCCGCCTCCGCGCGAGTGTCGTCCGTGAGGCTATGCAAAGGTAGAGAGCGCAGAACGACCACCATGGTGCGCGCGATTAGTGCAAATGAGATGGCGTGGTACTCGGAGTCCGAGTGGTCGGTCGATGGCGATGCTGCGCTCTTCCTCCGTTTCTTCCTCGGGCCGTCACCTCGATCGGCAGACTGCCCCACATCACGCTCAAGAAAGCGCTCGTATACATCCTTGAGGCTCCGCGAGATATCGGATATGGTTTCCAGGACCTGTCCCGGTGTAAGGAAGTTATGGACGGCTCTTGAAAGTTCGTCGAGGAAGGGCAAGCTGGTCAGGGGGCTTGAGGAAGCAAGCCGATAGGCAGCGAGGGGGCCATCGGGAATGCGCTCGAGATGAGGAACCGAGAACGCCTCAGACATGTGTACAACAGCCGAGGGCAAGTCCCTGGCCTTGGAGTCGTACTCCAGGAGCAACCGGACGTATTGCAAGCCAGACGAGATCGAGCTGGGGATCTGGACACGCACGGCTTAATGAACAGCATGCGAAAACACCATAAATGGTGATACTCACAACCAGGAGCCTGGAGTATACGACATTGAAGGAGGTTGACATGAGATCATGGTCGATCCGGGCGAGTGCCGCAAGCACCTTCACAGCACAGTCAGTGCGCACAGTGTGCTGTTCTAATAACACATATGAATTGAGCGTGAAGTGGATACAGACAATGTATGTACGAAC
The DNA here is from genome assembly GCA_008694245.1 of Ganoderma sp. BRIUMSc. Lineage (NCBI taxonomy): Eukaryota > Fungi > Basidiomycota > Agaricomycetes > Polyporales > Polyporaceae > Ganoderma > Ganoderma sp. BRIUMSc. Next base: position 5,045 of record VJXU01003692.1, on the reverse strand, counting down.
CATCCCAAGCGGTAGCAAGTGCCTCCACAGCCAAGTCACCGTCTCGACGTAGAAGCGTCCTAGCCTCGTTGTCATTAAAATTGAACAGACCCTCCCTTTCGACGACCTCCAGCAACGAAACACGACACTCCCATGATTGAACATCCATCGTTGTCCGAGTCAGGGCACTGCACGTGGCGTAGAATGCCATGGCCGCAGTCTGCACCTGTTCGGTGACATGCCCCGGGGTCTGACTGGAGCCTTGGCCAAAAAGGTTGCCCTTGTGGCGTTTGAGGTTCCGAGCGTAAGACCCGAATAAGCGAGGCAGAGAACGGAGCACAATGGCCGGAGAGTTCTTCAACGTGTTCTCAAGTGCGTCCGAGAGCGCCGAGTCGGGCTCATTGTCCGCTGTCTGCTTCACAATCTCTAGCCCAAACATGGTTTCAATGCCGGCATCGTAAACGTCGGAGACGATAGGTGGAACGTCGCCGTCAGATGGCACGAGGTGGACCCAGCGCGGAAGGTGCTTCTTGAGAAACAACGTGTAGAGTTGCTAAGCATACGGTTTGGTCAGCCAAGTACCCCGTTTTGCAGAAGTCGCACCCGTGTTCCGCACCTTTCGTTTTGAGGCCGAGGCCGCCAAGGATGCCCGGTACGAGGCCACAATGCTCGATGGGGCGCGGAAATTATCCAAGGTCTGCAAAGTGCCCCATGACCCAATGGAGGCGAGGACAACAGGCGAGACGCTCAAGTGGACGACAGCACCAAAACACTCCAGCAAGGTTTCGGGGCTGAACTTGGGAACTGCCAAGGGCCAAAGGATCGAGACACACCTAGCAAATAGCTTGTACCGTACATGGTCGAATCGATCGCCTTCTGACGCCAGTTCAAGGTAGGAGAGGATAATGGGCGCAATTGGGATGCGATTAAGCAGGGGGATCAGCCACGCTCTTAATGTACGACTGTGATCGCCTTCGCGCGCAGTGTTTGAAGGGGTCAGAATGTCAGCGAGTAGGTCCCAATACCGCGTATCGACTACGGGATTCTCATGCCTACTGGGCAGGTGAGTAGTTTGAAAAACGGGAGCGGCTCGGCGGCCTCACCTGTCTTTGGACTTGTCCTTGAGCAGACGGGAAAGAAGCCAGTCCACGATGGCCTCGGCCTTGTTGGGGACATACAGGAGTTGGTTGTCCCATGCCTGCTTGGCAATTTGCACCTTGCAGGGTCCTCCCGCATGGGGGGGATCGGAGGAAGCTTTGAGAGCACGGATGAAATCTTGTGCGTTTTGCGGACCCAGCATGGACTGCTCCGATCGATGGGTTGCGGGAATAGAATGGGGAGAATGTGGCCGCTGAGGAGGCCTAGACATGTCAGTGTGCGAGCGAGAAAGAAGAGAAGGACGGGGGAGGGCAGCGGAGCATGAGGCTGAGAGACCGAGGCGGAGTTGACCGCCAGAGACCGCGACGAGACGAAGAGAAAGTTTAGCGTTGCTTGCCTTTTGCGGCGCGACAGCCGGGCACGTGGCCCAGGAACACGCCGCGGAGGTTCAAAGCGCTGAATGCGCCTCCAGCCCGCGTCTCCTCCTCTCTCCTCTCGCAAGATGCTCCTTCCCAGGCCGTCCCTCGCGCTGTCCGACAGCCCTTCCTCATCCTCCTTCTCTGATCTGGCGCTATTCCACATCCTATATTAGCCCATGCCGAACGATGTCCAAAGCACCCCTCCGACCCATGTTCTCCGCCTAGTCTTCTCCCCCCGGACAACACCCGCATTCGCTCAGAGCCAGTCGTTTTCTCTTTTCTGCGCTCCAGCACCCAATAACCATCCTTTACAGTACACGATACGAGTCGCGGGATCGCGTCCGGGACTTTCTTTTACTCTCCGAATCCTGTCTTCCCCAGCCGGTGCTCGTTCGACTCACGTCGACGTTTTCGCTGCATATGACCGCATATCTTTGGCTGGTTTGGTATGAAGCATCCTCAAGGAACTCTCCCAGGCATTGGACACTTGCAGTGAGCTACGAGGCTCACGACCGGGCGTATGCAACTGTGTACGAGGTTAGAAGCCTGCTCTTTATTCCGCATCCGATCATCTCACGACCGACAATCTAGGCGACGGCGGATTTTACCGGGCTCTATCAATCCCGAGTCATACGGCGAGTACATTTGACAAGCAACCATCCATCCGGCGCATACAGCGGCAAGATCTTACTCGGCGAGATCAACGACGGCGTGCTCTGTGCTCTCGAGGCTTACAGCGAGACAGCCGCCGACCTCGTAAACAGTCGCAATCACAAGCGTGGTCCCGGCACTCAAAATTGTCATGATTGGGCCACAGCCATTGTCCGTAGTCTCGAGGACGCTATGCTTCTACCAAAGGTGAGTATCTAGGTGTCCCTAGACTACCCACCAGTACGGCGACTGAACTTCTGGGTGTAGGGAGCGATTGCCCGCGTCGAGAAATGTCCGCGCATTGGCTGAGCCAATTGTGTCAGGCTAGCTTCAATGCTCTCTTCCATCCGCTATCGGGCTGGACCGATGTTGCCACAATATTTGCTTGCTGCTCTCGATCGCGTCGGGTCATGTTTCCGCGTTTGTGGGACGATGTCGTTTCTTCTCTGGGTTTTATGGCGTCGTCATGTTAGGTGTACCCTAGGGCAAACTGTTGTACGATCGGACTAATGCTTCACGTGTATAGTATCGCTGATGATGATGCTCATATACTGTAGTGTACGTTCCGTTGTGCTTATTTACCTCGCTTTTGGAATTGAGCGCCTTAAGCTTGTTCTCGCTTGCTCAAAATCGACCTGCATTTGATGTGCTCCAAGTTTCCGGACTGACCAGGACTGACAGTAAGTAAGCACCAGCACTGCATCGCTGGAAGCACGGGAAAATCATCGTTGACCACAGTGACACCGGCAGTAATATATTGTGTGACGTCCTGCCTGATTCGTCATCGAGCGCACCTTGCAGAGCGTGACATGTCCCCGGCTGCTGCTGCTCTCAGGCTTGGGCTCGGGCTCTCAAAGCTGCCCACATCACGCCTTACGTGGTCTATGTCTCGTCTCCGAAAAACATACTAGACACCGTCATCCGCGGAAGCATGCGGACCGCTCTCTGACTCCTCCTTTCAACCGCTAGGCGTAGTCCCCGGGTATCTGGCAGTCTTTCTGACTCATCGACCCCAACATCCATACTTTCTGCTTTCCTCTCCGGACCTCACATTTCTTTATCGTGGCGTATGAGCGGGGATCCAGAGCGGTACAACTTGGAGGCGTGCGCATCTCTGCAGCAAGAGGAATGGGAGGTGCTCGAGGTGCGTGAGTTATTCTCCGCATGCAGTCGATCCTCTCATCGGGTTCTGCATGCAGGCTATCCACCCCGACTTTCTGTCTACGGGAGCCTCCAAGGGTTACATCAGACTTGAAATACCTGTGGACCTGGCAGAGCCGACGGTGGTCTTACTCCAGACTGCCTCGGCGGATCACGACCGACTGCCTAGCTCCGGAGCAGGTAGCTCAGCATCTCTCTCGCTCACCACCCTTCCACCAATCCTTCTGGACATCTCCATACCGCAGGCATACCCGTACATCCCGCCACAGATACGGACATTGCACGCCACACACTCTTGGCTACCGCAGGTAGGATCGGAGCTCCGAGATCACCTCACTGGGAAATGGGAGGCGGGCGAAGGTGTCCTCTACACATGGGTAGAATGGGTACGAACCGGTGAATTCCTCGACGACCTCCATTTGGCCGTGGACGTAGATGGCCAAAGAACTATTCGGTCTGCACTCCCCGATCTAGCATTCATACATGTCTTAATATCATGCAAGTTTAGCATTCCACATCCTACGCCGGGTCTTCTACACCCCATCCTGGATAATTACAACAAGTCCATTCAAGCCGCCCGTTTTTCCCAGAATTCGTACGAATGCCAAGTCTGTTTGACATCGATCAAGGGGGCACGATGCATAATGCTGGAGTGCGAACATGTATTCTGCAGATCCTGTCTGGAAGATTTCTGGAAGCTTTGCATCAAAGAGGGCGATGTGGGGAGGGTGGGATGCCCAGATCCCAACTGCGTAAAGGAGCATCGAGAGGCCACCGAAGAGGAGGTTCGGCGTGTGGTGACCGAAGAGGAAGTACTGAGGTGGAGGTGGTTACGCATGAAGCGGGCTCTCGAGAGAGGTATGACGGCCAGTGGCTATTCACATAACCCTGACTTGACCTATTATATGTCTAGACCCAACTTTCATCCATTGCCCTATGGCGCTGTGCCAAACGCCCGTGGCACGCGCATCGAACGTAGAGGAGGGCTCGCCTTGGGAGCGATTGCGGACATGTCCGCAGTGCGGGTATTCATTTTGTGCATACTGCAAACGGACTTGGTAGGTCTATTATCTCCGGGGCTATGATCGATGACAGCTGGAGTATGGTCCCACAGGCATGGGCCTGTAGGCGAGTGCCCCATCTCCGCCACGAAGGAGATACTGGCGGAGTACATGGGGCTGGAGGAGGATTCATCCAGGCGTCAAGAGATGGAGGCGCGTTATGGACGAATCGCATTGAAGAAACTGATGGATGAATACGAACGGGAGAAGGGGTTCATGGACTGGCTCGAGCGGTGCACGGGGATACCCTGTCCCGGTTGCACACTGCGTGTCGAGAAACACTCTGGCTGCAATCATGTGCGTGGAGCATTCTAGACCGCCGAGGTGTCGCTGACGGAAGTGCCAGATGACGTGCATCCGGTGCGCGACTCACTACTGCTATCGGTGCGGGACGAGACTGGACCGGTACCACCCATACAAGCATTTCTCGACGCCGGGGATGCGGTGCTACATGAAGCTGTTTGATGTTGAGAGCATCGATGACGAGTGGCAGCCTGTGGAGGGCTTCGATGTGATATGATGTGTGTGGTGTAGACTAGGGCAGTGGAATGGGCATTGGATGTCATCTGGGAGCGAGCGCAGACCGCGCGGGGCTAACGGCGATCGATGGTGGGGAGGGACAGGGGGCGGGCATGGCCGGCCGCGGCCGTAAAATTTAGAGCGAGCGGGCGGATGG
>VJXU01003682.1:0-22987 GCA_008694245.1 Ganoderma sp. BRIUMSc | reverse complement strand
GCGAGCTTGAGCGGCTCGCATGGGTTCTGGAACGCAGCCTCCTGCGCGAACTCGCGCACGCCGACGAGGTCGAGCAGGTTCCGCTTCAGCAGGCCGACCTCGAGTGCGTGGTCTCGCGCAAGTGCGAATACTGCGCACGCGGCCTTCGCGAGCTCGAGCCCGGGGTTCGATAGGTGTAGGTGCGAGCCAGGGAGGAGCGGGAAGTCCCACTGTGCAAGAGCACTCGTGTCCTCGTCTGTCAGCGCGTCACGGTGTCGGTCCAGGACGCCGCCGAGGACACGGAGCATACGCCGGATCAGCTTGCGAGAGATGAACTCGCGGCAGGCGTTGAGTTCCTCCACTTTGGCGGCGTCGCGAGGTGTCGCTTCGGGGGCACCGCCGTTTTGGAGTGCGCGGAGAGGAACGCGAGTCGCACCTTGGGACTTTTGTGTCGTGCGGAAGAACTCGACGAGGAAGTAGCGGATGACGGCACGGAAGTCGGATTGGATGGCGGGTGGGAGGAAGGACTGGATGTTCCAACGCATTTCTATCGCGAGTTCTTCTGGTGGCTCTAAAGCGAGCGGGTCTTCACAGACTACGGCTCCGTAGTTCGCCTCGTCCATGAAGAGGAGGAAGTCGTAGAATCGCTCCGTATGAAGGTAGACGTGCTGGAAGAGCTCGTGAGAGGTCACAGCCGTGGTGATGTAGGTTGCATACGCGTGCGCTGTGCCAGGGGGTTTCGATGTGACGAGGAGGATCCGACTCAGATCTGCGTAGACCACGTGCGAGCCTAACCTCTTGAACTCGGCGAGCATTTGGATGAAGGTCTTCCGCATGAGCCCATGCACGAATCGGTGTATGCCAGTGTCATACATGTTCGACGCCGTTGAGCTGATCCATCTCCAGAAGTGATCGATGGCGATTGTTGCTGGGCTCTCGAAGTTGCCTTGGATCTTGTCCACCATCCATGCCTTGACTAACCCCTTCAGTATGCTGAATACCTGCGGGGATACACTCGACTCTCCGAGCGAGAGGTCTTGCATCGCCTCGCCTTTCGAGTACTCGTCTAGTGTCCGCGAAGCATCGAAGGCTGTAGCACCGCCGCTGCCTTCCAGCTCGTTCACGATGACCGAGTGCAAGACAGCATCGACAGCGAGGTTTCGAACGGTAACCTCAAGGCACACGTTAGAGTAGCATCCTGGCGAGATGAACTCGGTCTTCGCTAGCTCCTCTAGGGGTCGGTTGTCTTCTTCGATGCCTCCTAGGTCGGGTCGGTCTCCAGGTGACCACCAGATAACAATGTCCTGACTTGTTAGACGGCGTGCGAACTCGATGTCCGCAAGCAAGAGGGGCTGATCGCCTTCGATATGCCCAACGGGCACGTCATAGTAGTCCGCCATCGCGATGGTACGATCCAGCCAAGGTCCAAGGGAGAGGTAACGGTTGATGAGCTTTTGCGCAACACTTGTTTGCCAGGGGAAGACATCCAAGGAATGCGGTGACTTGGCCTTCGACATCGATAGTACGGGGAACTTCGCGAGCTTAGGGGTGCGGAGGTCGAAGAAGCTCTGCTCCTTGCTAGAGGAGATGACGACGATGTACGACTTGTTCTCGACGAGACCCAGCTCGCGAGATATGGCCTTGAGGGCCGCCGTATCATTGCCGTGATAAGTGGAAGTGAAGGTGAGACGGTCAGGGTATTCGTATGAGTGGCTCGCGCCAATAGTTTGTTCGTGCTTGCCAAGGAGATCGGCGTAGAGCTCGGACAGACGGGGTATAGGTTGTCGACGGGTTGCAGGGTCGACCAGATGGAGTTTGGCAACCTCACCGGGTATAAAGAGGGCGAAAACGTGCACAGGGGCGTTCGCGGCGCATGCATGATACAGGAATATGTATTTCCCAGCGCGGCCTTGGTCGAGGTATTTCCTCTTCGCGCTCGAGGGGCTAGCCCTGGCGAGCTGCTGTAAATCGAAGCCGTATGTCTCAGCCCGAGTCAGGGACATGGTCTTGTCCTCATTCGAGCACGTTTTTCCTAGCTTGAGGATGCCGCGCGTGACCAGTGGCACCTGGATCAAGAGTCAGAAGACGCGAACAACATGATCGCCACGGAAGCGAATTGTACGCACCTGAAGCTCATACACGCCATCCACATTCGGGTCGTTCGTGATGTCAATGAAGTGTTCATGACCCTCGACGTACAAATCCTCCCGCACGGAGAGCTTGTAGAGGTTGACGCATGGCCTGTCCCGTGGCAAGCTCCGCACGACCTTCTCGCACTGATACAGCTCATGGTTGAACTGGTCCCTTTTCGGCGGGGACCGGAGGTGTATGTAGAACTCGCGGGGTATCCTGAGAGGGACAGCCCTGAGCGACCCGTCGATCGACAGCCACAGCGTGAACCGCCCAGGAGTCCTGTTGGGACGAATCTGCACGACGTCCCAGTCCGTACGCGTCGCGGTGCGGACCCCGCGGAACATAGCGGGCATGTCAACGCTCGCAGAAGGGTCCCCACCTGTAACCCCGCGCCGTCTGTGCGACCAGCGTTTCTTCGCTACCCGCAGCCAGCCGACATAGTTCCTGTCCCCGTCTGGCATCGGCTCCGCGAAGGCCTTCTCCGCCTCGTCCGCGGCGGGGCTCTCTTCCCTACGCGGCTTGCGCTTGACGACCGCCATGGGGCGGAAGCCGCGCGGACGCTGGGATACCCCGTCCTCCATATCCACGTCCTCGCCCTGCGTCTGCGATGCCTGGCTGTCTCCGGCTCGCTTGAAGAAGTCCGTGACCTTGTGCTGGCGGAACTTGTCCTCCATGGCGACGATCCGGCGGTGCAGCCAGTCGGGATGCGCGATGCGTGCGACGGGATTCGCGACCCTCTGCATGGCGGCGGGGATTGTGATCAGCTTCTGGATGACGGAGCCCAGGCGCTCGATGTAGTAGTCCCAGTCGAGGATCGAGCGCAGGTCGAAGTTCGTCAGCGAGTTATCTTTGAGCCACTTGCGCAGATAGGTCCGTTTCACGCTCTCCTCGGCAGAGAAGATCGCGACGGGCACCGCGCGCTCGGTGACGGGCGCACCCATCGGCTTCGCGGAGATGATGAATTTGCACGCGAGGCCCTTGTCCTTGACCATCTGGTCACCCAGGAACTCGGCGAGGCGGCGCGCCGTGCTAATTGAAGTACTCTTCTGCCCGCCGTACTCTGCAAGCGTCTTGGACATGGACCGGTTTTCGGCGATGAGCTCCACCAACTCCTCGTCTGCGAGGTCCCCGGCACGGGTGTAGAGGACGTCGAGCCAGCTGTCTGCGACCTTCGCGACGGCCTCGTAGCATTCGGCGAGGGTCGTCCCGAGCAGGAACTTCTCGAATATCTGGGACTGGAAGATCTTGATGAGCTGCAGCTCGCCGCGGCGCTTGACCTCGAAGCCCTTAAGCTCGGCGAGCGAGCCGTCATCGTTGAAGACCGCGTACCGCTTCTTGAGCAACTTGTCCTCCTCCTTGGACGACGGCAGGATCATCGCCTTGTACGGCCCGTCGAGCTCGAAGAAGATCGAGTTCTCCGAGTGTATGACGTACTCGCCCGTCTCGGGGTCGAGGTCGTGGTACTGGTGGTTCGTGAACTTGGCATGGACAAGGTGGTTGAGCATCGTGCACGGATACGAGAACTGGATCGCCTTTCCGTTGGTGAGCTGGAACTTGAAGTTCTCCGGGAAGACGCCGGGCAGCATGCACCAGATACCGTCCGTGTCGAGCTCGAGAGGCCGCCCGATCTGCTCGACAAGCTGCCGCGCCATCTGGATGATGGTCGCGCCCGTGAGGCAGGTGATGCCCGCCATCTCCATCGAGTGCCAGCGCGCGCCCTTGCGCATGACGTACCCGTAGAACGAGTTGAGGATACACTTGTGCGCGAGCTGGAGCGAATCGTACAGGACGATCATCTTCTTCGCTTCGTCGACTTCCGCGATGGACCGGTGCTCCGAGAGCACCGCGTCTAGGTTCTTCTTCCACGTCTTGTGCAGGCCCTTGTACTCGTACCGTCGGTCGCGGAAGCGGCGCACGGTGTCGATATAGAAAGGGTTCTCGCGCTGGCAGATGATCGCCTCTCGGTTCTCGATCTTCGTGTCCTTGATCTTCTTGTACACCCGACGCGAGTAGTCCCCAAGCCGTTTGTGCAGCAGGGCAGTCTGTTCAGAGTCAGAGAGGTCAACAAACTTGCGTTGCGGGCCACCCGGCTTCCTGGGAGGGAACGTCTCCTGATTCAGCGCGTGCTTGATCATGTTGTACTCATCGCGGCGGGCGGGGAAGTATTCGCCGCGCCATGCCCATGTCATACGACGATCACAAGTTTTCCCGGGGCGATTAAAGTCACAAACGGCGCAGGTAGCTTCGTCGACTACAGAGTCAGGTTGAAGTCGATTTGACAACATGATGTTCGGGTACATGGCGGCGACGTCCAAGTGGTAGATGAGGGGGTTGTCCATGCGCTGGGGATTATCGCGCATTTCTTCGAGCTTCGCTTGGATCTCTGCTTTGACCTCCTCATAGTTAGTCACGGACTCGAGCGCAGCTTTCGACTCCTCAACGATACAGAAAGTAAGGGCGGCGTCCAATTCGTCGATGAGCTGTATCGATCCTAGTCAGTAGGTTTGCAGATGACGTGAAGCGAAGGCGAACCTGCTGCACAGCGGAGGGCTCGATCTTGAAATGCGTGACGATGTCACTCCGAAACACGCCCGCCTCCAAAGCCTCGACGTGACCGCCCACGTAAGTCTCCGATGCGACAAGGTGACCTTCGTACATTGTGCCATGAGACTCCTCGTGCCGGTTTGGCATGATAATCTCTCCTCGGAATGCTTCCACCTACCAATGATCAGATGGACAAGAGGGTCATAGATCAAGAAGATGCTCACCATGAGAAGAGTCTCGCACAGGGTTCCACTTCCTTTCCGCAACACTTCGTCCGGATTAAGGGGGATAATATTGCATAGCGAGAAGATGAACGGGTGCACGTATTTCATGTAGAGGTAATACGTCGCCACGGCATCGGAGACGGAGTACTGCGCAAGCACTTGGGGTTGTTCCATTGCATACCTGCATGGGTGTAAGGAACAAGACCGGAGTGAGGAACAATACACACGTACGGCGTCATCAACTCGGGGTCAAGCTCGATGGGATCGTATCCCAGTTTGGCGGTCGTGACGGCCTTCAAACCCTGACTGCCCTGCGGCAAGTACGAGTCGCGCTTGACCCACCGGAAGCAGTCCATGTGGACGCAGCCTCGGCTCTTGAACTCGTCTTCGGAGTCCTTTGCGAAGCCACATTCCAAGAACATGTCGATTCCGTGGACTTTTGCGCGAGCGCACAGGAAGGGAAAATCGAAGAAGTCGCCGTTAAACGTCGCCATGACGGTCGGCTTCACGTCCTGAATATGGGAGAACCACCGGCGTATTGTGGCGGCCTAAGAGACATATGAGCGGCAGTCGGTAATGGAAGCTAGGTAAAAACTGACCTCATCCGGCTCATTAAACACCGTGAAAGGGCCCTCGTAGCCCTCTTTCGGGGTATATTCGAAGTCGTCAATATCCTCGCTCACGATCTCGCGGTTGGTGATAAGGTACCCCTGCCCGTCGATCATGTACGAGATCATCATAACCTGGTCAATCGCCTGGTCCGGGAACTTGAGAGGCGCCTTCGTCGTTTCGATATCGTACGCCATCACGACGGGATCCGCACGCTTCACGCGCGCCGTGAGCTGCTTGAATGCGGGCTGGCCCTGCGTGAACGAGACTGCGTACCACAGCCCGACGCGGATTTCGTTGTCCATGGCGACGCGCAGGTAGTACGGCACGTCGTATTCGCGGATGTCGATGATGCCCTCACGTGGGTCCTTGTCGCGCGACCCCGCACCCCAACGCGCGGACGAGCCGGCCTGCGACTCGCCGCCATCTGCGGCCCATTCACCCTCGAGCTCGATATTGGTCGCCGCAGAGGACGTGGCGTTCACGACCTCTGCGTAGGCGTCGACGGCATCGAGCTTGGCGCTGTTCGCAAGGGCGAGGGGCATGATGTCGCGCCGGACGGTGAGAAGGTCGGAGACATTACGAAAATGGAGTTGAAGGAAGAGACGTCGGTGGCCCATAAGATGGTTCGGCATTTGGAGGTCTTCTTTCCGTTCACGCGTTATGCGGTAGATGACGCCTTCGTACTTCTTCATCAACCACTCTTCAATAACTGTTTCCATTCCGCTCTGAAGTGCCATGTCAGTATGCATTCTAATCCTGCCTCATGCAGTACAGCGATGATGGTGAACGGATATCTCGTTTTTGAGGCCAACTGTCTTGCAGCCTTTGGATCCACATCCACCACAGCAAAGCAGTCGGAGAGCAGTGATGGATGGGAAGTAGAGCAGCGAAAGGACGAATCGTAACTTGGCAGAGCTGAATGCCCATTCTGACAAACGATGCACATACCTTGCAAGCAATGTAGAAATACGGCTCGTACTGGAGCGTACATTTGAACATGCCACCATCATCCTGGATGAAATAAAAGTCGACAGCAGCCTTTCCTCCTGGCCAGTCTGCGTCTTTCATCAATGTCTGCGCATACAGTCAGAGCTATGTAGACGAGTGAACGCGTAGATTGCGCACCGGATGCATGTTAATCAGCCACCCCTCCCTAGCTGCACCTTCCTGGACGCGTGCAAAACCAAGCTTCTCGTCAACCTCGTCATTAGTCTTGACCTGCTCGAACCGTTCCGCAAGTTGGTTGCCGTCTTCATCTCGTTGTGGCTGGGCCTCAGATGGAGCTCCGCCGCGTCCTCGTCCGCGTCCTCGTCCCCTTCCGCCGCGAAATGAGGAGTTGCCTCGATAGTTAAAGCGAGAGTTGCCACGTCCACCTCGCTTGAAGGAGCTGGAGCCTCTGGCCATAGTAGAAGGTGCGGGCAAGATGCTGGTCGGGTCTCGACACAGTGACAGCGACCCCTCAAGGCCTCAAACTCAAGCGCGGTAGCTCCTCCAAAGGTCACGCTCATTGTGACTGACGCGAAACGTAACGTTTTCGTCACCCTCACGTTCCGTGACTTGTCACAGTTACCTCCGGCTCTGCAGGCTTGTCTGGGCGCCTTGCGCCGAGGCCACTGCGGCAACTTGCATCGCTGTATTGCGACGCTTCAAGTGCCCAAAATTATACGACTACACATAAAGCCGAATCAAAATGTCTGCTACATCACGGCGTCTTCCTTGGACTCGAGATGCCACTTGAATCCACTCCGAACTCGCAGTATGTGACAATTCAATTCTGGCGAAGGTCATCTACGGTGACAACGTGCAAGTGCAGCAGAGCACACTTCTGTAGGTTCCCCATAGCCATGCTGATTGCCGCTAGTTGCTGGAAGCATACAGCGGTACACGCCTGAGTGTGCCTGGGCCGTCTCTCCTTCGGCCGTCTTAGACTTCAAGTTGGTCGCCTTGACTTAACGTCCACTAGCCTTGAAAACTCATTTATTTAGTCGATGAAGTCTCTGGTGTGCAAGAGCGTACAACGCACGTTCGTCAAAAGGGCTCATCCTTCCACGGGCCAAAATCTCCGTTATAGCTCCGAACTGTCTCGTACGGAGCATATCAATTGAAGTTGAACTGGTGTACGCAAAGTTCGGTGGATGGGCAACCACAGCATCAACACCGGAAAGTTGAGGCAAGACCGGTGCTGTTGTGAAGTGGAGGCGAGGTTGGCAGAGTTGTAGAGGACATCGCCATGGGCGGTGAGAGCAAGCCGCAGCAGCGGAAAGGCGGCGGCGTTACCGGCGGGGAACAGCCACCGCGGGGACGGCCGAGGGAAACGCTCGACGCGCCCCATATTTGGACCCGATCGGTTGTCGGGGTGCTGCCACCAGCCACCGCACATCCAAGGCACCCTCCGTCTCTCCAGTCTTTTCCTCTCCTCTTCGTCGTCCTTGCTTGCTCTCTTTCATATCTCCCGTAGACCACTCTACTATACCAGCCTAGTTCTCTTCAATCTACCGCCCATAATGCCCTTCACGCAAGACCACGAACTCGACCTTCTCTTCCCTACCGACCAGATCCCCGCCGACGTCCGCACGCAGCTGCCACCAGAGCTCCACGTATGTACCCAGTCTTTCTTCCCCCTAGGCTCCGTTGTCTGAGTGCCTCTACGCAGATCCGCCCTCTCGCCTCGTCAGACCACGCTCGGGGCCACCTCGATATCCTCGCCGTCCTCACCGTCGTCTCCGACCCCGGCGCGGACGCCTGGCGCGCACAGTTCGAGGCGCTGCGCGCGACGCCGCGCACGTACTACTCGATCGTGATCGTCGACAAGGCCTCAGACCGCATCGTTGCTGTCGGCACCGTCTTCGTCGAGCGCAAGTTCCTCCGTGGGCTCGGCGCCGTCGGCCACATCGAGGACATTGCCGTCGACAAGAGCCAGCAGGGCAAGAAGCTCGGCCTCCGCATCATCAACGCCCTCACGGGCATCAGCGAGAACAGCGGCTGCTACAAGACCATTCTCAACTGTAACGAGAGCAACATACGTAAGTCACAGCCCTTATCTGCCGTGGCCCCGCCGGCGGCGTGTATGCGCAAGGAGACGGGGAAAAGGCGGCGCGCTGACTTGTGCTCGCCGTTTCAGCTTTCTATGAGAAGTGCGGATACCAAAAGAAGGAGTGCGAGATGGTGAGTCTCAGCTGTTTGCTGTGTTGTTGTTGTCAAGGCGCATCCTGACCGTCGTTCTCCAGGCGAAGTACGCCCCGACAGATCGCGAACGCTCGCCGCGCCTGTAGACGATGGTTCCCGCCCCGGACTGCTAGATGCGCTATCCTAAGCGCAACCTTCCCTCATTGAACGGACTTCATAAATGGACACAGACCCGATAGTGTATTGTATATTCCCTGTTCCAATCCGTCACATAATCCCAACGTTACATTAACCGTAGTGCTAGTGATGCCCGTCCTGGTCCTGCTTCTGTCCCGAGGAATACCCTTGCGCATTGTTCGATGCTGTCTAATGCGCTCTCGCTGGTAAGTTATTGTCCCACGCGAATAGGAGGATATGGGGGCTCACTCGTACGGTCCGGCAGTGTCTAGGAGGTGTATGCGTAGGTCTTGTTCACAACCAGCTCCATCGCAGTGATGTCCGCAGTGAAGTTGTGCTTGCTCTCGCTCGTCAGCCCGAACCATCCCCGCGACTCATGGATGTCCGCCGTCAGCCTGTCGTCCCCAACGACCAGTCAGCGAACTCGGAGGAGGAGCAAAACCCGCACGCACTTGATCGTCGACACGACCGAGTAGAACCAGTCGGCGTGGTCAGGGTTCGGCAGCGCGAACACGATCCGGTACTCCCACGACGAGCCGTGGCCCGAGTTCTCGTACGAGCTGAACCAGCCGCTGCTCTCCTGCTTGTCCAGGTTGTTGAACGCCGAGTCGATCTGCGCGCGCAGCCCGTCGGTGTTGTTCGACTTGAGCGCGAAGGTGTCGACGAGGAACTGCGCGATCTTGCCCGCCATGTCGTCGACGGACGCGGTCTGGTTCGTGATCGACGTTGCTTGGAGCTTGTCGAACGCGAGGTCGGTGCCCGGGTGGGCGACGACGGCGTCCTTGAATGCGCCCCAGTTGAAGCCCTTGACCTTCTGGGCGTCGTCGAACTCGACGAAACGGTTGGATAGCTTCATGATCTTTGCGGCGGCGGGGATGAGGGGGCCGGGGAGCTTGGAGAACTCGTCGAATGCGGTGACACTGTGGAAGGAAGGTGTCTGATCAGCGACTAGTGGGATGGGTGTTGGGTGTATGCTGTTGTACTCACGGTCTCTCGGACATGGTTGTGATTGTTAGGTGTTGGGTGTAGAGGGCTGTAGAAGAGGAGTTTGCGAAGAGAGGTGTTTGTCTGTTGTCTTCGGGGCGAATCCACTCGACTTATATACGCAGGAGCTCGAGCCCTGCTCGCCAGTGTCGTCGTCTGTTTTCCTCGTCAAGTGAGTGGTATTCCAGCCCAATCAGTCCATGGACGCTGCTGACCTCCGTCTCGCTAGCGGTGGACATCGGGATTTTGTCCACCGGTTCGTGTCGTTCCTGTTCCTCAAGGTCTGCCTGGCGATGTTCATTTAGGGAGACGAACTTACGGGTCATAATCGCTGCTTCCAGGCCGTAGCAGGCATGCAGCCGGCTCCGAGCCATGATTTCGAAATGATTACGGTCTGGGTCGACACTGTTGTTGTACACGTCCCGAGCTGGTCAAACCGCAGCATGCATGCTCCGGCGGGCAGATGTCCAGTGGCGACACCAGGCACAGCTTGGTCTGCCTCCGCGAGGTGGACATGTTACTTAACGGCCGGTAGAGCCGAGAGCCTAGAGTCGCCCACAGACGCCCATTCAATCTCAACGATTGGTTCAGTGGCTCTCCGCAGACGAAGACAAACGAAGTTGCACAATCGACGAGCTCGACCTGGACCCCGCCAGAAATTCGTCTCCGTGCTTCATGCCGTTCCGCTGACATCCACCCGCCGGGATGGCGACCGCCAGCTGGTCGTAAAACATTCAAACGTCCAACGACCAACGTCGCGCATTGGCGCCCCCTATGTAGGTTCTGGGTGTAAACTTCGCCTACAAGCCGTGCCCTGCCGTGCTATTTCGATTGTCAGCAACTCAAGGGGCAGGCACAGCTCGTGCATGCAGTGTCGACGTGCAGAAAGCCGGCGGATGTGGCTCCGGTGCAGGGACTCGGAGCGCTCGACAAAGTGACATGAAGAGGCAAATGACAACGGAGCAAGCGGTCTGCAGGACTTCTTTCTTACGTCGGACGGGCATATGTAGACAATAAGTACTTTCTTCCCCCCATCCCCACACAAGAACGTTTTGCGCCCGTTCTCGAACCCTTGACCCTTCCATCCCCAATGGCCAGCTCGTACGTCCACACCACTCTAAGGTACAACTCCTTCAGCTCACGCAACGCGCACGCAGCACGAAATCCCCCAGTGTGTTCTTCCTCGACTCATACACCTTGAGTCCACCCTGGCTGACTACTCGTAGGGTTCGACCTCATCGTCGACCTCCCGGAGCCGCTACTCGCGTCATTCAACAACGTCTCCACCTTCGCCGCCGCACACATCGCTGCCGACCAGACACCAGTCCAGGCTACCAGCACCCCCGCCCCCGGGCAGGTAGCCCCTGCAGCACCCGTACACTTCATCTGGAACGACTTCAGGGACTCGATCACCACTAGGCCCGGCACCGACATCGCCTTCGACCGCGTGCAGTCCACCACGATCCACGCCGAAGACAACACCCCTGCCGTCCTCGCCGCCAAGGTCACCGAGTTCGTCGGGAACTCCTTCTCCGCCGTCCCGCGCGAGGAGCTCGGCAAGCACGTCGGGCGCGCCTTCTCTGACCCAGCGAAGGACGTGTCGAAGGGCGTGCTCACTAAGATGGCGTCGCACGACGAGGCTAAGGGCCTGGACAAGACCGGGTGGGAGTACCGCCTGATCTGTGCGTACCCGAACGCGGACCTGCACGACCACTTCTACTCGCTCGTCACCACCGTCAAGTGAGTTGTCCCTTACCGCTAGGTGTTTTGTTTTGCGACTGAACCATCGTCCATCTTGCAGATACACGGACGAGGCGCAGAAGAAGTCTGGTTATCTAGGAATAGGAGGGTCGGTCAAGCACAGCTACTCCGTTGACATCATTGCGATGCAGGTGGCTGTCGAGAAGGGGTTCGTAGGGGACGTTTAAGCATCCACTGTTGAGTTGATAGTTGAAGTCAAGATCGCATGGTGTATGCACAGTAGCAGCGAGTTCGGCGGTAACAATCTAGGTGGAATACTAGTGGCAAGTTGAGTTGCCTAGAAGACGAAAAGCGAAAGCCCTTCTTCGAAGCCCCACCCCGTCAAAGCTGGCAATGCTGTCTGCTCCACGAGACAAACAGGACCGCATATAAAGGTCGCAACGTTTCCTGTCGGCGATGGCGCTTCAAAATGTTGCTGACTGAGTAGGCAAAGGTGGAAATTAGTCTGCCGTAGCGGGTGATGACAATAAAATGCAATGCTAGAGCCATACATGATGTCACCATTGACCCGGCCTGTGCTGTAGTCCTACGATCCAATGTCATGAGATCCTGTACGAGCCGTACTCGAGGGTAGCGTGTCTTACCGTTGGGTCCAGTTTGCGTTCCCTAGCTTGGTTGGGACTCGACAGTACGTTCCACATTCTGAACCTTTGCCTGTGGATTCGAGCGTACTCCTCTAGGTTGTCGCGAAGAAGGATATCATCCTCGGATACGTTGCTAGTAAAGTTGTATCAGCTAAGAGGACTCAATGCGACCTGACCTTGTCCTACACGTACCAATTGATCAAGTTCAATGACGAACAATCTGTATCGGAGGAAAGAATGGCATGGATGAGCTGCCAGATTGGTGTAATCCCGGTTCCGCCCGCTAGGAGGTTAATCTTCACAAGCTTTTGAGTATGCCTGACGCAGAGCTCAACGCATCCACCTCCACGCACCTTATCAAAGCGGAGCTTCTTGCCGCGGACCTCGAAAGCCCGGGCATTGATATTGTAGGTGATATCGCCAATTGGTCCACGAATGTCGATCTCCTCGCCTGACCATGCTTGCAGCGTCAATAAGAGCTAAGACTCGCCGATGCTCGAGCTCACCGATTTGCAGGCAATCCAAGTAATTCGAGACGGTACCGCCAGGGGATGCCTTTTCCTGGTCTGGAAGGTACGTCTTGACGAGCAGCTGGAAGACCCCATCCGTATCCTCGTTAGGCAGCACCGGGAAGATGGGCGTGTAGCTTCGCAACACCGCTTGGTCTTCAAAGTGTACCGCTAACTGAACGTGACGGCCGACGGGAAGGCCAAGCTTTGGAGGCTTCTGTCCGACGGCGCGAGGTATCTCGAACGTGTATCGTCTAGGCTGGGTGTATTAGAGCCTAGTCCAGTTCTTCCGAAGGAAGACAAGGTGGCGATATGCAACCAATCTCACCTAACGGAGGAAGTCAACTCCAGACGTTCTTTGAGGAGTGCTCGTACGAAGATGTCTGGCTGCAAGGTGAAGCCGCGCTGCTGCTCCTTCTGGCGGAGGAGCTCTTTCGCGGCACGCTCGGCGTCTTGCCTCATCCAAGCGGATGCTTTGTCTGACAGCCTGCCGATAAGACAAACATCGCGCATCGCGTGGGCTCCTGCATTCGTACTGTTAGGTCCGACCTCATAATATGGCTATCACTTATTACTCACGTTTGTCGTGGATGGTGTCGTACTGACAGAGGCAGGAAAGATAAGCAGGGCACTGACAAGCTGTGTAGACGCATACACGCGCACCTCTATGGTGGCATCAATCGAAGCCTTTCCGGCGTATCTCAGCAAAATCGTATTTCCCCCTGCAATTCAGAGATACGTGTTTGGACGAAAAATGCACCGTTAGAAGCAGGCTACTGACCCGGATGTTGTGCGAGCATTGGTTTGTAGCTGGGATCGTACTTGCCCGAGAGGTCATATACCTTGTTGTCCAAGATGATCCATGCATCGTCCTGTGCAAATGGCCATAATAAGGCGTATACTTGAAGTTCAGTTGGGGACAGCGCACCTCCTTGTCGTGTTTCTGAATCTCCTCCAGCTCAAATGTAGGCAGATCCTGAGTCTGTTGGGCAACTTTCACATCTGCCTTGTTGGGTTCCATCCAACCTCCCGACGCATCCCCGGGAGCGACGGGGTGCTGAAACCTCAATACGGAGTTGGTCGTCTTGATATCCTGGACAAAGCTTCGTCGCACACGGTACCATGCGTTACTGGACGCGACGTTAGTTCGTAAATCAACATGAAATGCTGCGACGATCTGCGTACTTCATCATGCCCTGGATATGGATGCGAAAGATTCTGAGTTAGAGGCAATTGCGGGATCAGTATACTAGCTCAACAAACCGTGATATTCCTAGTGTTGAAGGCAAGGTGAGTAACATTAAGGACCCTCCTCAAGTTGCGGACACACCAAGTAATATTCTCTGGCTGGAAGTTTTTCTTCTTGTCGTGCGCTCGAACGATGATATACTCTGATCCGTGGATTATGTCGTTCACCGGAACTTCGCACGTCCTATGAGAGGCTCAGGCTCCCTCCTAGCACAGTCGGAAGATAACCGAACATACCAGAAGATCCACGCCCAGTACTTTTCCGCATGTCTGAGGGTAATCGGATGGTCAGTGATCATCATATCAAGACGGTTAGCCTGAGCAGAGTGACACTGTACCTAAGAGGAGAATCAACAAAGTGTCGGAAGCAGTACTTCCAAGTCTTGCCATCATCCAGGCTCAGTTCGATACGCTCTATGCGCTCTCCACCGCCATTGAATGCGAGTCCCTTGATGGTATACTTGCCGTTACGCGTTTCATCCGTCAATTCAAGACGCTCTTCATGGGCAGGCTCGCAAATGATGGACTGCAGAGTCTGAACGGAGACAGGGCTAACGTTAGCACAGTAACATTACCAATGCAATGAAAAGGTGAAGTTTACCTGTTCCCAGCACGCGGTACTCTCGTCCATGAAAAGGGCTTGAGCAAGGGGCTCGCTCGTAGACTCGATGTACGAAGGGATGACTTTGTTGTCCCATATGTCTAGACAGCAGTTAGCTAGGCCGGTGAGCTCGAGTATAAGTAGTGGACGGACGATAGTAGGAATCGTTAGGCTTCGTGCTTATCCAGATCTGCATGAGTCGTTAATGGGGAAGGTGTCTGACGGAGGATGCTATTGAACTGACTTTCTTCAGCCACTTGACTTGGCGACCGCCAACATATCCCTAAGGGAAATGAGTTCGTCACGTAGTATGAATCAGTATCGACAGGACACGACTCACAGGAATGATCACGCGCAGAGGCTATGTGAGATGTCTCAATTAATCCGTCCTCACGAGTTCAAATCGGTACGCACGTATCCGTGGTCTGGAGGGAGAACGCGACCGTTCATTCCATACGCAAGCATGACATCGTTTTTGTGGTCCAGGGCGTATTCCAACGGAATGGAGGTCGCATACTTTCCCTCCTGAAGCATCTCAGCCCCTTCGAAGTTCAAGTACCTGCAAATAATTAGATACAGCACACCATGGAGAGCTGCGGACAGACCATCTCTCGCCTGCAGGTATCCCAAATAATCCCCAGTCACGCAGCACTTCTGTGATGGGAACTCCGCGCCATAGGGCGGTTGAAACGCCAGATGCGGACCAGCCGAACCCTTTCGTTCGTTTGACCATGTTCACTTCCTTTCGGCGATCTACAAAGGAAGCGAAATCAGCCTCCATTCCATGTTCGCGGGCGAAAACAATGCCTACTTCCATCGCAGCCCATCGTCACGAGAATCTCGATGACACTATCCGTGAACTTGGCACCAGTGAGTTCCTCCATGGTGTACTCCCGTTGCCCTAGGTCCACTGGAACCGATGGGTCAGCATATATCAGAAAGGTATGGGTCTCCCAGTGGAGGACAGGGACATTTCCATGATTGCGGACATAGTGTAACCTGAACTAGAATCAGCAGAAAGATGGTTCCTAAAACGGATGGCGTACTTGATAGGAGTAATCATCCCAGCCTGGAACAAGGAATGCAGGTTCGGTTCGGCGTTGAACGGAAACTTTCCTGTGAGCCTGAGCAGCTCCGAGGAGCGGGGCACCCAGGAATCAGGGTAGGCCCTGCGTCGATCATGTTAAGGAAACAACGCGCAT
Source organism: Ganoderma sp. BRIUMSc (assembly GCA_008694245.1). Lineage (NCBI taxonomy): Eukaryota > Fungi > Basidiomycota > Agaricomycetes > Polyporales > Polyporaceae > Ganoderma > Ganoderma sp. BRIUMSc. The sequence continues at coordinate 7,303 of VJXU01003682.1, read as the reverse complement.
ACAGAGACAGCGACATACTGATCCTCAGTGCTTAGGTCACTCTCCAACTCCTCCGGGGCATCTCCGTCAAGGCCTTTGAGTTCGAGTGTGGGTTTCCCGAGGCTACTCTTGAACTCGCTGATCTTCTGGAACTCGGCGCGAAGCTGATCAAGAAAGAGCTGCCTCTCCACAGAAAGTAATGGTGGTTCCGATGTGGAAGGCTCGGGTGGGATGAAGGTCGTAGACGATACGGCGCTCTTCGGACCCTGATCCTTAATCACCCCCTCGGTCACGGGAAGAACATAACGTGCGAAGTCGTGTCTCTACGCAAATATGGTCAGTTTGCGCCAATGAGTAGAAAGGGCAAGGGAAAAACCTTAGGATGGAACAGCTTGAAGCTGCGAAGCAGTCGTATTAAAAGGCAGGGAAATAGGTAGAGGCGGAAACTCTCACTTTGGTTCAGCTTGTTTCACGTCCCGCACAGATACAACGCCCCCCGGCTGGAAGTGCCTCAGCCTCTTGCGCCAATGACGAGGACCTTCGTCGTGTCCGTTGGCTACCGTGGCTTGCGAGGACATGACTGCTGGTAGGAACGACGGACCAGCGTATCTTTGGCCTGCGAAGCTATATCATAGCAGCGCTTCCACCACCTACCCTTCCTGACCGATTTGTCCAAGATAAAGCTCCTTTGCGTTCCAGAAGGTGACCGAGCACGTCAGTCGGTGCTTCGCGATAAGAGAGCCATCCTCGTATGGGGTACCTGTCATGACAGGTAGCTTCGAAAGCAGTCAGCAGGGCTCCCCTGGCCTCATTGAATGGTTTCCGCCTTCACGGAAGCGCCATACAGGATGCCTGAGGACGAAGTTTGAGACCACGTTAGTATGCGTACTAAACCATCTAGCTAGCCACTCGCCTCGTCGCGTGTAGCTGAGTCCAAATCCTATGGCAGACGAGTTCGCTGCGGGATCTCTGCCCTTTGCACTTGGTATTCCTGAAATATCCATGCCGTAAGTTCTTCCTCCGAGAAACGGGCTGTAATAGAGATAAAGAGGCCAAAGATAACACGAGATGAACAGGCTCGGAATAGGCTCGCCGCCAGACATGCGCATGAGCCTGAGGAGTGAACACGAGTAAATTGTCGGAGACTCGGAGGAATGAGATTGGATGTCCGTCAATATAGCTCCTATTCTATGGAGCTAGTCAGGACATTTCGTGAAGAGTCATAAACAAGGACGACAAACATAATCCTAAATAGTGAATATATGGCGGCCGACTCGGAGAACCTTCTTCAAGTTGGGCAGCTTCGCACTCCCAACGACCTCGGCGAACATGTTCCGTCAAGATCGTGGTCGCAGAGGAGCTTGTGAGCGAAAACAGTGCACTCTATGGTGAGAGGACTGGCACAGACACGACGTCGACTAACGTCGACGGACTTGGGGGCCACAGAGAACGACCTGGCCTCGGTTGAACGCCACATGGCCGCGTGACTCACTGACTCAAATTGCCGTCGTCACTCGCTTCAGGTGTCACACGCCCAGTCCAGGTCGGTAAGTACTAAGTACTAAGTAGTAGGCCGTGCTGGAGAAATCGACCGAGTGCGGCAACAGGATCAAGTTTGTAAGTACTTGGTCGCCGAGCAATTCTTATATCTTACCAAACTCCAGCATGATCACCTTGGTAAGGTCGCCATCATGGTGCGGTTGGGCTCGCAACTGCGCGGGCAAGACTTTACTACAGAGCTCGAGCTAAGTATTCCCTCGTGCGCTCAATCCAACCATACGAAGCTCGTCCTCGTCGGGATATCTGTGTTCCTCGTCAAGAGCTCCAAGTTCCTCCCGCCATCCGTCCTCTTCAGCATGATCGTCCCCGCGCTCCCGGCCACCCCGCTCGCGATCAAGAACTCCTTCTCCGGCCCGCCGAGCTGCATCCCGCGGATCTGGTCGAGCCCCGTGAAGACGTACCCGAGGAGCTCGAGCTTCGGCTCCACACGGAAGATCGTGATCGCGTCCCCGCGCGGGTCCTGCACACCCGTATTGCGGTTCGAGACGTAGATGAACGGCTCTGGGAACGACGGGGAAGCCTCGGTCACGAGGATCTCCCCAGCGGCCATCGCGGCGCCCTCGGGAAGTCCGGGAGGCGTGATGTTGAAGTTCGCGATGAGGGGGCCGGTGGTGCCGTTCGGTGCCTGTGGGATCTTCTGCTCCGTCAGTGTGCTTGCGAGTTCGTGGAGCGTGTAGAGCGTGTTCCCTGAGGGGTGAATCGGGTCATAATGTGCCGATGAGCCGTCACCGTGGTCAAAAACGCACCTCTGACTGCAATGTGCCGAGGCCCGCTTCCAGATGGTTGGTCAATCTGGCCTTGGACCTTGAACACGCCAGGAGCACCGTCTTCGACGAGTCTCCAAACTTTGTCCGCCCCCTTCGCGAAAGTCAGCGTCCCTCTGCCGGAGTAGGAGCCTTAGCTGTCGCTCACAAGGTCAGGAACAAACACCTCATTTCCGTGCTCAAGGGCCATGTGAGGGTGAGACACGACCGCGTCGAAGGTTATAGGAGCATAAGAGGAGACGAACACCAGAGGGTCTTCGCATTCCGTGGGGACGATGAGCCCGTTGCCAGAGCCGTACTGTTCGCGGCATCTTAGCGATGCAGGTCGTCGAAAGGGAGGAGATCGCTTACATTCATTACTGCGACCTGGCCAGTAGACAATGGGGTTGTGAAGGCGGGGCTGTCTCCCTCTGTGCTGATTGTGTCCATGGGGCCAGTGAGGGCACCCTCCTGGCCGATCGTGAAGGTTTGCAAGCCGCCACTTGAATTTTCATTCACAGCACTGCAAGAAGTTGAATCTGATGGTCAAATGTGTAGAGACGCCTGTGACGTACTACAAAATGCTCTTGTTCGTGGGGTGCAGGGCAATCCAGGAAGGGTTGGCTCCCGTCGGAGACTGGTTCAGGACACTGAGCGAGTTGGTGTCTGAGTTGAATAGATAGGACACGACGAAGGAGGTGTATCCCCCAGCGAGGATGGTAAAGTTGACCATGGTTCACCCAAATCTCCGGGGAGCGAGGCAGCCGCGAGGAATATGGTGCATCGATGGGGGCATCGCATACTTATACGGGGTCGGGCATGGCGACTTCTCGGTCACCATCCTTGGCAGGAGGTGTTCCACAACGGAAAAAAGCAACGGAAAAAGCACGCGGTTGGTAGTGTGCACCATACAGATGCCGTGAGGAGGTCACGGTGCCGCCACAGCTGATTTTCCGAAGCTCATCCGCGTGGAAGAATTAAACAAACTTGCCGCGAAGGACTAAAATCACATATTGGTTCATCATGCTCCCCATTAAGATGCTCACTCGGCTTTCCCGGACCACGCCATTGTCAGGCAAGAGATGAATCGCGGTCCGGCGAGGACCTTGGCAGTGGGACATTCGGTGATCGCCCTTCATTGTTGAGCAGTCGAAAATGACAACCTCGGTGTGCGGAATGTGACCGATGAATAAGAGCTTTAAGGTAAGCCGAGGCTAATCCGGTCGGGATGGACCAAGAAGGAGACTTCTACACCGGTCTCCTGTGTCCTGCAGGACTATAAGCTTCAAAGCTTCACTATGGGACAGCCGACAAATATATTGGACACACCTCGAATACCACAGATGGCCATGACCTGAAGAGGCAAGGCCATTTCGCGGGTTTGCACAAAATGTTACATTCACCCAGCTGCCAAAGATCCACGAAGAATCCAAGGACTCCACACAACAGTAACTTACAACGACATCAAGCATGCGCAAGGGAGCATCGACATAGGGGAGGCATGCTAGACTCATACATTTTGTGCGAGGTGGAGGGTCGAAAGCATGTAACATAGAAAGCGGGAAACGGGAGGATGTACACTTTTAGCGGCCACCCTTGCCACCCTTCATCTGCTGCTTCGATACGCGGGGGGCAGTCGATACGGGTTTGTGGGCGGGCTGAAGGACGGCGAGTCGTCAAAACAAGCTTGGACGATAAAAATCGAATCGCGCACCTTAGTCTTCTCCTTCTTCTCCTCCTTCGCCTTCTTCTCGGCCTTAGCCTTCTGAATGGCAGCAGTCCGCTGCTGGGCACGGACAGCGGCAGTCTGGTTCCTCCGTGCGGCGATGGCAGAGAGGTCGGCACCGACAATACCACGCTGGTGCTTCACAGTTCTGCGAGAGCGCTTCTTGGCAACCTCCTCGGTGATACCCTTCTTGTGCATGCGACGGTACACCTGGGTCCAGGCGATCTTACGGGGGTTCTTGCGCTGCAAGAAGAGCGACTCGTTCTTGGAGTTGGCAAAGCGGAAAATCTTTGGAGGCAGGAGGAATGAGGAAGCAGAATAAAGAGGCAACACAAGGTTGAAGGGGATTGAAGGTAGGTACGGACCTTGTTGTCTCCGCGCACGAAAAGGCGGCCCCTGCTGGGGTAGATACGGAAGCCGGAGAATGAGTCGATTTCGAGCTTCTACACTCCGCAAACATTCATTAGCATAAGATATGTGACAGGAGATGAATACGACGTACCATCTGGGTAGAAATATGCGACCCAAAGAGCAGAGTCAGAGAGCGTCCAAAGGAGCGAGATCGGTTCAGCCATCCGTCATCCGCTCTTCCATCCCGCCATCCATCCTCCCAAACGGCCGAAATGGGCACGTTACGCCTATCAGCATACTCCCAAAACACCTCTCCATGCAACGATACGGTCCACGAGCCTTCCAGAGCCCAGACGAACGTACTCACCTTGAATTTGAGGCGGAGGGGCGTGTGTCGTTGGCGTTGTGTAGCGTCTCGGCTCCAGATTGGGGGTGCTGTGCCACAGTCCAAATGACGCCAAGCAAAGCCACGTGGAGCCCGATTTGGACATGGGGCGACGCCATCACGTGACAAATCGCGGTTCGCGACGCGGTCCGAAAGTTGAACACGGCCCTCGGCTTTGACCACCTCCACGACGACCCCGGATGCGACCATGTCCACCATGATAACGTCCCTCTTGAACTCTCTACATACACATCTACAGTCTCAGACACAGCTGCTTCCCACTCTCCACGCCCAGCTCGGCTTGCCCCCAACTGCTCTCCACGACGAACTATCCGCACTGCAACAACAGCTCACCCAATGCATAGAGAGCCAGATTGATTTGCGGCGGAAACAGGTCGATGAGTGGATGGAGAAATGCAGCACAGTGGATGAGGACTGTTTGCGATATGCGAATGCTCTGGGCAGCCACCTCAAGTCATCAGGACCGAGCGTAGGCGAGATTAGGAAGGAACAAGTTCTTCCTCGCCGTTTCGAGCTTATTTCCGAATACCAGGAGAAGTTGCGACAAGTGAGTGTTTAATATGCAATCCTGGTATCCTCGTCCTCCTAAAGTGGCCAGGGGGTACCCCTTGCCGCTGAGAGGGCGGCTGGCAACAGTCGTGTTCTACTTCGATTTGCGTCTTAGACACACAAGTCGCTGATACTCTTTACTTAGCAATATCACACGAAGTTGGAGCAACTACTCAACATTACAAGTAGAATAACTTCTCTAGCGAATACGCTCGGTCGCGACTTCTACTCCTCTGACATCCTCGAGCCCACTCCTGCTGTCGGTGAAGACGAGTACGACTCAACATCCCACAGAGACGTGACACCAGAACGCTTTTCCAAGTTGGAGAAGGAGTTGGTCCGCGGAAAGGGCGAAGTTGTGAGTAGTAGTATCAACCAGGGACTTCGCATACTCCTAACTTTTCATTAGACCAAGCGTTTACATCAACTCTCCGCCAACTTCGTCCAAATAGATTGGCTATACACCGAACTTGGAATCACACCTCCCTCTCTGGATGATCTCCCTGGCGCCTCTTCTTCTACCCTTGGCCTGCCTCCCCTTCCGCGCCCTGGTTCATCTTGCGGCAACCGGGGGGTCCATTCGGATCCATTCCTTTCCACTTCGATGTCTATCCCTATGTCGACCCCAACACCCGCATGCCGCCTCAAGCCTATTACTCCCCTCCTGTTCTTGTCCGATGACACGCCACACACCACCGAGACCGACCACCAACGAGTCTTCGCAAAGTTTGTCGCCCGGATGGAGGAGCTTTCCGACGAGGATCTCCCCGACTCAAATACTGCAATCGGTCTGGAAGGCGTTGAGCCAACTCCGGCGCTGATGGCATGGGCAGAAGCCACTCGCACGGATCTTGAAGAGACCAAGAGGCGGCGCGAGGCACACATTCAGACGATGTACGACCAGCTCGAGGCGCTCTGGCGGAGGCTCGGTGTGACGGATGCGGACATGGACGCGTTTGTCGAAGCGCAGCGTGGGACCACTGATGTGACCATCAAAGCGTACGAGGAGGAGCTGGAGCGTATGCTTGAACTCAAGCGCGAGCGCATGGGCACCTTCATCGAGAACGCACGGACAGAGATCACGAAGCTGTGGGATGACCTCATGGTGGGCGAGGAGGAACGCGCCGACTTCGCGCCTTTTGTGGACGGTGAGTTCATCCCGTCTTCAATCTTTGTCGTCTCAGTGTACTGATTATGTCATGTTTACCACAGATGAGCACACAGAGGAGCTTCTGTCCCTTCACGAGGAAGAGATTAGGCGGCTGAAGGACGAGCGTCGACTTAAGGGTCCTCTTCTCAATAGTATCAAGAAGTATTTCGACATATGCGAAGACGAGAAAGAGCTCGCAGCCGCCGCTAGTGACCAAAGTCGGTTGCTGGGCCGAGGGCCCAGAGACCCTGGGCGACTGCTTCGGGAGGAGAAGATGCGGAAACGCGTCACGAAGGAGAAACCCCGGGTAAGTTCTGTCGAGATCTTGCTTACCTCCACTGTACTGAAGAATGTTGTAGTTGGAACAGGATCTCCTTGTATCGCTACCTACGTGGGAAGCTGAAACCGGCCGCATATTCTTCGTTCACGGCATCAGCATGCTGCAGTTCCTCATGGAGACCGTGAGCGCGGCGGACAAGGAGAATGGCAACAAACGCGCCAAGGGCCGCGCAGGCTCGGTCCCTCCACGCGCCACCACGCCCAACTCCACCAACCACCTTGCACCGTCGACGTCCGGACACGGTAAATCGGGCGTTGTCACACCCGCGGTCCGTCCCGCCTCCACCCTGGGTAGCTCGCAATCTGTGCCAAACAAGCGACCGCGCCTTGGTGATTCCACCTCTGTCCACACGAACCGTGCCCCACTTGGCAGCCACCGGGGCCCGAGCATCAACCGCGCCAGTTCTCCGACGAAGATACCCGTCCCGGGCAAGACGCCAACGACCGCCAGCTCATCCCTGCCTCGCCCCGTCCCTCTCGCCATGCCCGTGCCGAAGCCG